>CAICTM010002336.1:0-15722 GCA_903772945.1 Seminavis robusta
TGGACGGATGAAGGTCCATAGGTTAGTAAAGTGGGAAAAAGCCCTCGAGGGCACAACCATGCACTTCAGGAAGGATAGTCGACGAGATCTATCTGTAGATGAAACTGCGAGATAGCAGAGATCGAACGATCCTGGTATATGTATGCAATCGGAGCTCAAGTTTGTAGATGCTCACAATCTGCAACGAGAGAGAAAGAGAACAACGAAACGAATAGCCAGTCTACTAGACAGTAGAGCTGGAAGGATATTGATTAAATTAGAGAAATTGTGCGTTCAAGTTCACACCTTTTCAACAAAATTCCGTCTGATGCAAAAGTATAGGGTTGGAGTTGTTGCAGACAGAGAGCACCTCCCCTCTCACATTTTCATTTACTGGACCCTCCACTATGACTGAAACATCACGTCCCATTCCCGAATAGAAAGCCTACCCATCATTCAGACCGTTAAGAGAGCGCGTCGAACTACATCTCGGGTACTTGCTCACAACTCCTCCCACCGGACCCTCGGTTCCAGAATGACCGCGACAGAAGTACTGTACCGTATCATTGTGTCAAGTAACTTGCATGCAGCAAATGTATGTAGTACCGATGTAAAGATGGCTTAATAGCATCGAATCTTGAGGAAAGATATCCAAATCAAAATTCTTTCACGAGCATCAATTATCACATCAGGCCTGTTTTCCCTCCTCATGTCGCTCCTGCCTCCACCCAAGAGAAACAACGTTGAAGATCTGGAAGGACTCCTGTAGATATCTGTCCTATAACATTGAATGTGGTTTGCTAACTGGTTGGCTTGTGGATCTCTTCAGGCAATGATAGTGCATTATCATCCAGTAGCTATACAGTTCACAACTTGCGTGTGCTTCTCTGTGGCTGTTCCTTGAAGTTTCGAAACAATCCAAGAAGCATGGTATTAGCTGGCTGCAAGGTTCAGTATTTTATCCTCTTTGTCCAACTTCGCTTGATGATGATGAGGATCGAATCCATATGCCAGTTAGCATTACGGTACTGGTATCATCTTCTTGCGCCTCCAATGGAGTCCGCAAAGGAACCAGAGCCGAGGCATAGTGGCAAAATGCAAACTGGCTTGGGTAGCTCAGACTTCAGCCGCTTTTACCGGTAGCCCCTTGCGTGCTCCCCAGTTCCCTTCCCGTTACCCCTAGTATCCCAACTCGTTCGCTGGATTGTTAATGCAAAGTTGACCTTCACAACACGCTCTTAAATCACCATGACGCCTCTATCCACTAGGTCACGATTGCCGATCCTTCGCTTCGCTTCCATTCCCTTCCAGTCCCGTCCAGCTTGAAAAGACACAAAACACACACAAAAGACACGAACGATGCGCCTCAACACCGCTCGGCAACCTTTTTGCCCACCAGTTAGTTATCCTCATTGAATACATTTGTACAGGTCCTGTCCGCGTTGCTCTGCTGTTATTCACATCACAGACAAGTCTCAGAAGTGGCAAAGCAGCTTCGTGCAATAGTAAAGGCGCCAAGCATTCTTTCGCAAGAGGTAATAAACAAGATCCAGTACGAAACGTTCCGATTCATTCCACACCTCAGCAGTGAATGATCAATCGAATCACATGTGGGGAGGCACCAATAAACGTACAGCTCCTGCTCCCGAGGATCCTCATATTATAACATCCAAATCGACCTTGTCAGTACAAGTCCGCAACGAAAACCACCACAACTTTCGCACAGCCACCATGGGAGCCACCGAGATTCAGCAACAACACATTGGCCGTGAAGTCCAGCAACCGCAACATGCCGACACCACAATGATGATGATGAAAGAACCCAGACGGTCGTCCACCACCGTCGCATTGTCCGAATCCGATTTCTCCTCCTCCTCATCGGCCGCCACCTTTCGCGGTTTCAAGCGAGTGCGATTCCACGAGGAGGAGCAAGCCGCCATACCATTGCCCCCCACCGTGGTCATCCACCAATACCCCCAAGCCGCCTACAATGCCGAGAATCCATCCAACTTGTTCTTGTCGACGCAACAGCAAGTCCAACAATCTCGTGAGATTCGAACTCACGCCGCTCAAACATGGAGTTGCTTGGGTGTGGCACAAGGGCTACGAGATATTCATCACATTCCCGTACAAGAACGGATCGATCGCATGGTCGCACTACCCCTCGAGACACGGGGATTGGAAAAGGAACTGTGTCCCCAATTCAAACAACGCTCGTTCCAACTCAAAGACCGTGTCGTGGAGACCGTCTTGGAATATCAAGAGCAGTTGCGAAAACAACAACAACAACACAATCAACAACTACACAACAAGAACCCCGACAAAATTATTGCCAAGGCCGCCATGGAAATGTCTCATGGCGCACGGTGCATGGCCCGGGTCGTGGCATTGGCGGATCAACACTATGTGCGCCATTGTATGGAGGAGGAGGAAGAACCACAACAACAATCACGACAACCATCGTTGGGCCCCAAGAGTCGTTCCGACTCTTGCCTCCAGGATGCGATGCGACAAGGGGACAATGACAACAACAACAGCAACAACAACGATGACAGCACTCGCCAAGAGGACGTGCGCCGTCGACCGGAGGGACAACATAGAAGGAAGAAATCTTCCTCTAGTAGGTCCTTGTCTCCACGGAGGATATCGCAAAGCGTCTTCAAACTAGGCCATTCCGTGAGCAAAAGGGTCCTCAAGGCAGGAAGTCTCCGCGGTTTTCCCCTGGAGTCAGCATCGAAACTTAGTATTCCGAAAGACTACGAGCTAGACAAAGAGGGCGCAGCTAGCCAGCTATAGCGCAAACAATAAAGCTAGATTGTTGTTTTATTCTAAAAAATGTGCTCTTTCAGCAACAATCTCAGGTTCAAACTTCCATGTAGTAACCCCCTCCAAGCGTTCAGCTCATCCGTCTCAGAATATCGTTCAGAGTTTGAAGTTTTGGGTTGGTTTCCAACCTAATCCAACGGAACGTCAATCATAGAAATCTTGGTTGGGCCTGGTCTGCATGCTGTGCGTCCTGCTCCTCAGGCTGTGACGGCAGCACAAAGCACTTGATGTGTGCTCTATCTCCAGCTTCATATATTATGCCAGAATCATAACTTTTGACATCAGGGTTTTTTAGCAATGCCTTTTCAGCTTGCTCAATGAGAGGTAAAATCCTGGCCATGTCGGTCGGGTCCGTCAGATGGCCTGCCCGGGGATCTAGGAGGGGGCGCTTGGTTTTCAATCCTGTGGACGGCCAACAATTTTCAAAGCCCACCGAAATCACAGTTTGATGGTCGGCAAAGGCATAGGCACAAGCCAACAAGGGTTCCAGGCGGCACCAAGCACGGGAATCGTATTCAGGATGATCGATACGAAGAAGCCGTTCACAGCAGGCAACCCACAAAGGCATGAGAGGGACACCTCGTTCCAAATGATCTTGGTCGAGACAAGAATAGTCAATCCAATACAGAATCACTGGTGTAAATTGATGCATATGTCGCACCCACTTAATTCTCCATTTGGTATATTCCGATATGGTTTTGGCCTTGTCATTCGAAGCAGTGTCCGGAAATCCAGTGGAAGCATCCATTGGGTCGCTGCGAGATTGGAGCCACTTATGCGATACCATGAATACTTCAACTATAGGAGGACCCATCTTTCGAATTGTCTCTGCAGCATCAACCGCGTATCCCTCTGAAAACCTTGGAATCCGTCCAAGACGCTCTATGGTATCTGCTGGCAGTAGTAGCATTCTAGGACCTCCCAAAGAATTGGCCAAATCCATCATCGGTGTCCGATTAGATGATATAGACATACGCCAAAAGTCGGAGTCTTCCAGAAGATGGACTACCTTCTCCCACATGAGTAGATGGTCTGAGGGTTCGTCAGTCATGCCGTTCCTTTTAGTAGTCAGTGAACTCATGCAACAACAAATAAAGAACAAAGTGGCTGTGATGCTGTGTGTGTGGTTGTCGGGTGAATGGAGTTGAGAGTATCCACGACTGGAAGTCACAACATTGTGGGAGAGCTGGTCGTACGTGGTACCAGTACCGGTACCAGATTGAACAAGCCACAGTCGCAGACCATAACCATAACCACAACAACAACAATAAAGGAGGCCTTATTTTAATCTTACTCAGCAAGAAGAAGAAGAAGAAGAAGAACAACAACAACAATAACAACCCCGGAATGAAGATTTGGTGGACAAAGTTACCGGGCTCCTGGAGGATCACTTTGAGAAACACCCTCCACAAAGGCCAACGCTCGATACCTACCATGCCTCCAGTGAACGTGTTGGGAGACCTGTCGCGTGCCGACGTCCACGTTCCTGTGGATCCGAAGGAGAAGGTCGATGTTAGCGGCTGGGTTGGACAAAGGTTTCCATGCTGCTTCTTCACGACTTGGAGAATGAACAGCACAAAGAGACGAAAGTCTATAATCACATTCGCACTCAAGAAAAGATTGGGACCACTGTTTTGTACGGAACCTCCGGTGCGGGCAAAACTCGAGCAGCCTTGGAGTATCTCAGTCACAACAAGGGATTCTACCTGTTGGGGGGCGACTTTACTCGGAATCCTGGTTCCCGAGACCTCGTGAGAATGCTGCGTGGAGTGACGGAGCAAATAAACACAACGGAGGGAGGTATCAACAACGTTGTGAATCTCAAGACGGTATTCTGGAGGTACAGGATTCTGTTGTACATCCGGTATGCAATACACAACCTTCTCGAGCAGAAATTTGGAGATGTAAGTCCAAAGGAATGGCTTTTGTATCAGCTCTTTCCGGAGGACTTCTTGGACGAGGATCTGTTTCGGGATGTGCTCCAGAGGTGTCTTAAAGATGAAGGATTGATCACGGAATCGACGGCCGAGGATGCCCGGGAAGCGATCCAAGGGTAATGGTCCGTTTTCATTGATGAATCGCAGCGTCGCCTGGAGAAACCAGGTTACTTCTTGAGCACAGACGGAAAACAAGCGCGTTCCAATTTCTCCGCAGTGATCAAGGCAGCTTATAAAGACGACGAACTCATTTCCAACTCAGAGTTGAAGTTCCCCGTGTTTTTGGGCACAGGGTTTTCCATTGATGAGTTAGAGGATGAAGGGCGTTCAGCATCGGCGAAACGACCTACGGCCATGGAGCAACGGGTTCACTTCTTTGGTGGTTTTGAGTTGCTAACTCCTGCCGATGTGGAAGAGCATCTGAACAAGTTCCTCGATTTGTCTCTTCTTCGTCAGGACGTCAAGCAACATGTAGCTCGTTGGCTTCGGGGACGACCGCGGTGGACCGCCACCTTTTTGGAAACTTATGTAAATCGGCTACCAAAGGGCGGAAGGGAAGGCAGAACTCGTGTCAGGGAGGATTTTTCCGCTGAGAATCTGAAAATGCTGGAAGCTTTAGATTGCTTCCTAGCTGTGATGACACTCGACTCCGTGGCAGCCGAGCGTCGAGCCAGTTGGAGTGCGGGCCCAGCTTCTGCTTACGCCTCTGTTGATCGGCTGATGACGTTGGACAATCACGAGGAAGCGCGGAAGGATTTCGAAACTGCAGTGTTTGTTTTGCTGTTGGCAAGAGGCATACTATATTCAGGCAAGAACCTTCGAAGACGCTGATCGAAGCAGCTGTTGCTGCTGTGGTGGTAAAGGACAGCGACGGACGATATGTTGAGGCTATCCTGGATGAACCCATCATTGTCCAGGCGGGCCTCCATCACTTCTGTCTGAGTAACTACCTTCGGGACAACCTACTCAAACAGGAAAATCAGGGGTTAGGGGAGGCTTTCATGCGAGAAAACCATTGACTGGATACGCGGAGCAACAAATAGCACAATTGAAGGCCAAGTTCCGCCGTTTTGTTATCCCGACACTAGCATGGGTCCCGACGTCATGTATAGCAAAGAAGACAGCTCGCGACTGGTTAGTGACGATTTGTATTGACGATTTGGGTCTGTTCGACGAAGACACAGCGTCCATTATCAGGCTGAGCAAAAAATTAAGGAGTAAATAACGGGTGGCGGCAATGTACCACTCTCCCAAACTAAGGACGCACCAAATGAGGAGCCAACCGTCGTAGAGGATCTCGGAATGTAGGACACCAGTAGCTTTGGCCAGCATAAGGCAAAGTTGCCCGAGCCCTTCGTGTACTGGTAGATACCGGTAAAGCTCGGAATGTAGGACACCAGTAGCTTTGGCCAGGACAAGGCAAAGTTGCCCGAGCCCTTCGTGTACTGGTCCGTACCGGTAAGTTCGGAATATAGGACACAGGTAGATTTAAATACAATCGATATATACGACATTGAACAAAGACTACACTATTATCATTTTAGTACGCATCCGACAAACAGGTCAATTAAGTCAGCGGGAGCTGCGATACCTCGGCAGAAAGACAGATAGAAGAAGGAGGATTATGTTTGGATTGCACCCATCTTTCAAGCTAGCCCTGACGACAACACCTGACTACGTCGTGTGTTGCCGCCCGGTATCATTCATTCCCTCATTGCAACCTTCTTTTTATTAAGCTAGCCCTGTTGCCGCCCGCTACTCTATAATTTACCAGCTGCCATTCCCTTATTGTAACTCTAACCTTTACAGCTCCTGCTGGCTTATTGTGCTGTTGTGATGATTGCACTAACCTTAAATATTAATGATTTATTCCTACCCCTAACTTGTATTGAACCATCAATGTTCAGTTTTGTTAGCTTATGACTATCTCTATCCTTATACTTTGGCTTCACCGGAATAGGAAATAGGAAATAGGAAATAGGATATAGGAAATAGGAAATAGGAAATAGGATATAGGAAATAGGAAATAGGAAATAGGATATAGGAAATAGGAAATAGGAAATAGGAAATAGCATTAAAGGGGTTGAGAACTCAGGCAGTTTACCTGCCGAGGTATTGACTTTTAAAAGCCAAGGAGGGATGGTCGCCGGTATCGGAACTATTACTGGCAAGGTATTCTTATACATCACAAATGCGTAGCAGTACCAGTTCTACGTAGATGCATACCGTACGGTCGTCAGCTGTAGCCAATATCAGCCCAAAAAGTCTCCTCCATCCTTCTCACAATCTCATCCAGAAGAAAGCCTCAGAATTCCAATCTCCTTCATCTGATCTAACTATTATTTGCCACCATGAAGTTTTCCTCAATCATTGCTGGATTTGTGGCTTTCATGTCCTTGGCTAAGGCTTCTGCCATTCAAGAACAAGAACGCAACAACAGCATTTTTGGCGCTCAGGTTTGTCACCCTTTTGTCATCAATCTAAATCTCATGTCATTCCCCTCACCTTGACCTGCAATGTGCCGAGTTTGAAACAGGTGGGCCGTCGTCGTCGTCTTGGTGAATCGATTTCTGAGACGGCTGCGGAGAAGGCATACGAACCCTGGGGGGAGACAAAAAGGATCATTGCGTCTCTGATGTTATGGCAGCTGGAGAATTGGAGCTTGCTGAGGCTGGAGCATTCTAGGAAGTGATTAGTGAAAGCTAGACAGAGGGTTCTTCGGATACTGTTGCCATCATCAAGAAGGGCACCATAGCATTGCAATGCGGGTGGTTTACAGTTAAGATTAAAAGGTGAATAACAGAATTGTGATTTAGTGATATTACTGGGCCAACTAATACATTACTATTACTAGCTGGCAAAACCTGCTCAATCAAATCGTTCAATCAGAACTACCGGTAGAGCCATGGTTGTACCGGCACATGAATAGCAAAGCTGACTTCTGGCAATTGCTGCAACCATGACAATGCACGCACGGTGGGTTTTGGAGAGCCCTCCTCATTTTGCTTTTCAAAGATTTATCCTGCAAAACATTCCAGTACAGTGTTCTTGGCACAAAAAGGTTGCATGCTCCCCTCTACCAGGACACCTTAAAGGCAGAAGCCTCTTGACCGTTCAAGTTCTAGCTATCTGCTGGTTACGCCAGTGCTGGAAGAAGAAACCCAGCAGCCAACTTTCATTCACTCAGCTGTCGGTACAACGGGATCATTGTTGTCATACTCCCGTCGCTTTTGAATTTGAAGGCTGATAACTTCCCCCAGAACGGCACACAATGTTGACACAATGGCACAACCAAAGCTCAGCTCTTCAGCCACCGCTAGCTTCTTGTGACTCAGGTGTTTCCATAGTGCGTACCCAATGAAAAAGTGCAGAAAGGAATCCAACCCATCGACAATACCTGCTCCCAGAAACAAGGCAGAGGATGTCTTGACGCGAAGAGCCCATTCTTCCTTCAATCGCTCAATATCTGATTTCAACAAGTACAAGGCAAAGATCCCACCAAGTACAGGGAGAGTGATCAAAAGGCCACGACCGAGACGCAATGCCAGCTTTTCCGATGACACACCAAAGATTCGTTCAATGGCTCGCCCAGCCCCCTGGCCACTAGTTTGCTCCAGTACTCGTTCAGCTGCTCTGTCTGCGGCCTGCTCCAGTAGTCTTTCGCCTGTTCTCTCCACAGCACGTTCTCCAATGTGTTCTGCTGCTCTCTCTCCAACGTGTTCAGCTGCTCTGTCTGTGGCCCGCTCCAGTAGTCTTTCGCCTGTTCTCTCCACAGCACGTTCTCCAATGTGTTCTGCTGCTCTCTCTCCAATGTGTTCTGCTGCTCTGTCTGCGGCCCGCTCCAGTAGTCTTTCGCCTGTTCTCTCCACAGCACGTTCTCCAATGTGTTCTGCTGCTCTCTCTCCAATGTGTTCTGCTGCTCTGTCTGCAGCCCGCTCCAGTAGTCTTTCGCCTGTTCTCTCCACGGCACGTTCTCCGATGTGTTCTCCTGCTCTTTCAGCTGCTCTGTCTGTGGCCCGCTCCAATAATCTTTCACCTGTCCTCTCGGCTGCCCTTTCTCCTACACGCTCTGTCGTTCTCTCTCCCACACGCTCAGCAGCTCGCTCCACTATTCGTTCCCCAGTCTCTTTCGGCTCCTTTGCCGGCAGTTGCTTCCAACAATCGTTCTCCCGTTCTCTCCAAAGCCCGTTCTCCCACATGATCTGCAGCTCGTTCCAGGACTCTCTCGCCCGTTCGTTCCACAGTTCGTTCTCCCACACTAGTCCGTCGTGCGATGATGAATTTCCACCACTGCCCTTGTTCGACGGCCCGTTCGACGGTTCGTTCGCCGGACGTCTTGGCGGCCTTTTCGACGAGTTTTTCCACGGTTCGTTCCACTCGGGAGGACGCTCGTTCGGCGAGTTTCGATTCCACCGTTTGTACTACAGCGTCCGTGGCCTTTTCCGATACGGCAATGGATAGTTTTTCCTTGGACCGATGATCGAGCTGATGCAGGGCTGGATTGTGATGGTGATGATCATTATGATCATCATGGTGAGGATTCTTGTCTTTTCTTTGGAAAAAGTTCCGCCAGGGTGCAAACCGTTTCTTCTTGTTTTCGAGTTCCACAGAGTCGCATGTATTGTTGTAACTACCACTACTATTATCATCGCCGACATCCACATGCGAGACGAGTGATTTTCTTGGGAATTCTGGTCTGGGTGAAAATACACCATGGGTTGGCTGCAGCTGAAATGCCGTGGCGAGGGTCAAGAGCTGTACCAACAGGATGATCTTCATGGTGGTGTACGGGAAAGAAGAAGAATGCATGAATTGTGGGGGCATTATTTATTGTATTCTTGAGTGTATTATTGTTGGAGTGGCGCTTTGCGGTCCCATTGGAAGCTTCTTCTGGCTACCTCTACCGGTGGTGTCAAGTGCAACAGCCAAAGCAACAGCCAGAGTTGTGAATGTGAGAAGAAGCTTCCGCGAACGTGCCATCAACTTTGAAAAGCCATCAGAGCGGTAATGCCGGACCGTGAAGGAAACCATTTCAAACACGGGAGCATTCGGTCATGTCACTGCCGCCAACCTCCAAAGATTTGCCTCGGCGACCTCCACACCTCCACAACCCAAACACCCCTACCATGGCAATGATTAGATTCATAGGCCTCCTTGATATAATATTGACATGAAAGGACCACAGAGGAGCATGAGAGCTGCTCGAAAGGATGCAATGAAAGATGCGGAGAGGAATCCAAAGATATCACTACGAAATGTCTCTTTTCTCGTGTTTCTTTGCCTTCCACATGTTTGCTTCCGTCCCGTAAAGGCAAACCCGACGACCAGATCATCTCCCACACCATTGCGACCTTTCTCTCCGTCATTGCTTGAGTCACTTCCCTTGGACCGACAGCCACAACTCACGAAATCTCCGATACTGCATATTCGAGGCGGCGCCAAACAGACGGCGAACCAACCAAAAGTGGAGACCAAGATACCCCCACTGTTGGGTTTCAGCAGTCCCTCCCCACCAGGGTGGATCCTGATTGCTTTATCTACCTGCTTATCCTATCAATACAGGGAGACAATCCCTCCACACCACCATGTGTTCTCGTTGTGCTATCCTCTTTATTTGGGACTCATCAACTGCATTCGCTTTCAACGCAATCTCCCTGCCATCTTGTCCAAAGATAACCGTGTCATTGTAGAGGCACCACTTCTGCGACAAGACCAAGGACCCTGGTTTGTCCGTTACATGCTCTTCTTTGCCACCATTGGCATGCTGGCGCCAGTCATCTTTTGTTTCGCGGCACCTTCCAATCTCGCCCGTCCCGCGGCACCGCATACCCTGTTAATTCTCGCACAAGTCGTTGTCGAAGACGTGTCTGGTCCGCTCCATACCATTCCCAAATTTCTCGTTCCAGTCGGCTTTAATGCCTTTCGCATGCCCGTATTGTGGCAATGGGTGCAACATTCCTGGATACTCGCGCAACCACAATTATCGCAAACGTCGTCACAAGTCTGGGCCAGGGTGGGATTGGCATTGGGTGTCATCAATTTAGTGGCGTGGGGGTACAATTTGAGCATCTTTTTGCTATTACGAGTGTTGCCGCAATATTGGGATACCGAAACATTTCCCATTGTGGAAGCTCAATGGAGAGGTCAAATTTGGCCTCGGCCGCGTCCATGAAGCTGCCCACCAAAACTAGATAGCTAGCTAGTAGACTACCGATACTACTTTATAACTAACGTACCGCTGAGCAAACTAAGAATGCACTTTCAAACGACAGCGTGAAAGGCGCAGCAAACTACTATACCTAGCTAGTGCACTGCTCGAGTCAAGTTATCGGAAAAAGTCAGCACTGTGCAGTTCCCTTGGATGAAAATATCAAAAACCAACTCTGCAAGGACCAGCTACATTCGCTCATTGGTTGCCACGACGACATTGAGACAGACTACGGTTGATAGCTACCGGTAGATGAACAGCGAATGATACTGTAATACATTCGACTTCACTTGCACCGGTCACAGCCATATTCTAGAAGGTTGAAGCTGTCTATCAACCAAGCCTAAGTTGCAGAAGCTGTCCACCAAACCAAGTAGCTAGTCTAGCTAGCCGTACCGCTAAACAAACGGAAAATGCACCTTCAAATGGCACAGGAGCCTTGGGTACTGTAGAACCACCTAATGCATGTTATCAGAGCAAGTCGGCACAGTTCCCTTGGAACAGAATACCAAAAAACTGTGCCTCTGGAGACCAACATACATTCATGGCTGCTACGCACGACGGCAAGGAGACGTACGGTTGCTAGCATGCTAGCAAGATGAACCGCGAATGAAACCACAAACTACTTCATCCCCCGGTCACCAATTCTACTACCGGTACATGTAGATCCAGAGTGGATTTAGTTTTATTAAAAAGCTAGCATTCAAAAAATTGTTGGATGGGTGGATGGATGGAAGCTGATGAACACACCCTGCCTGATGGGATGCATCCATTCCATTCCATTGTCTTCTTTCTCATCAAGATGATTGACTATGATTCCCGTCGATACCGCCACCGCACAAATGCCGGTTTGAATTTACTGGAAGGATTTTGGAGGTGTTTTTCGGAGGGATGAAAGGCCGATTCGCAAATCAAAAATTTGCCATCATTCGGTGCATCTTCCAAATAGCGTGTCGATTCAAATTGTCCTCCATCCACACCGGCTTTGTCGCGCAACCAGGACTTGTGGACCGTCCCATCGTCTTCCCACCATGCTTCCACTTTGACCAGTTCACTGTCGGGATCGAGAAATTCGGCATGGACGGGTTCAAATTCATGTGTCGTAGAATCAGCTCCCGAACTGACGAGCGATCGTTTCCATCCCCCGGCAGGACTTTGACCGACAAAATGGAGGACCCGTCCTTGATCTTCTTGTTGAATTTCTTCCCGAGTGGTGCTGGCAAAATTGAGACAGACTTGTCGAAACAGGAAGGATCGGCCACTTTTTTCCATATAGTCGCCGTACTGGTCTTTGAACGGAGAATCGACGACGGGAACCCACACACCCGAAAAATCCGTGTCGGGGTGGGCAATGGCCCAGCGTGGGCCGTCGGGTAATACTGATGCATCGGTAGTTGTACTAATGGTATCATTGTCAAGGCAGGAAGTAGAAACCGTGACTGTGGAAGAATCCTGCTTGTCTTGTTGTTGAAAGGCGGATTCCAGTTCAGTCTTTCGAAATGGCAACACGGATGTGACCAAAGAACGACTGCATTCCAAGAAGGAAGTTGCCATGTCCCATGCTTTCCCGCTCATTTGTCGCAATCGGCCGACATGATCGATGGAAGTTGCGTCATCCTCACGGTTCTCTCTCAACGAAGCACCAGCAGTGGTAATGGTGGTCCGTGGTGGAAATGTACTATGCACCATGCCGGTTGTCGTGTCGTCTCTCAGCAAAAGCGGCTCACCACCATGTGTCATCAAGGACGATCCAAAGGAATAATGTCGTCCTCGCTGGGAATGCAACTCTGGCGACACCATCAAACACAACACAGAAGCACATCGCAGCTTCAACACCACCCAGGTCGCTGGATGAAAGCCTCTCATATTGTCCTTCCAACCAAGCTCTATTCTGCTACGAATTTATAGCTGTTACTCTTGTTTCCACCAAATACCTTCCGATTGCCAAGCAAAATGGACCACCCATCCGTCAAATAAATACTGTAATGGCCAATGGCGGAACATGCAAAGTACCGGTAAATGGCCGTCACGGAAAACGCATGCGAAGGCTAAGGGACGGATGAGAATGCCATCTGAAAGAAGCCAGTAGTGCTGACTGAACCAAAGCTGAAATGGTTGTTGCGGGACTGTATGCATAGAGTAGGTAGCTTATCTATGGAAGCCGGGGCCAGGCTTTAATAAGCAAGGAAGGGTAGAAATTCAGGACTAGCTAGCTAGGTTCCGTGGGATCAGGGGCAAGAAATTGAGGGCCATTATGGGGGCCAAAGGGTTTGACTTTGCCGGATCCACCGAGACATAATTGGGTAGCTTTTCACAAGGGCAATAGAGATACGGGTTTGCATGAAGAACGTCATTTGAGGGGAGGAGAACTGAGTTTTGGTGGCAGCCGCACAAGCAAGGCGTTGTAAAAGAATATGGTTTGGGGGGCAAGCATGCCATCCACAGAGACAACAGAGGGATGGAAGGAGGCGCGATTGGACTCGCACAGGGCTTTATACTTGGCAATTTTCTCGTGTTGGGTTAAAACTTTGATCCGATTGTTGTCCTGCGATTGATCTTGTCGTCCATTGCAGTACGGGCAATCACCACATACACGTAGTCTTTGGGTGCTTATTTCATTGGTGGCGATGCACCTGATCTAATCAAGCTGCCAATGGGACATGGATGCGCAAAAGTGAGGAAGACATGTGCTTTGCAGAGCGCTACCGGTAGTAGGTCAAGTGATGGTTGCCAGAAAAGACCTCTGAGGAACATCTCGCTTCTTGGTTGAGAAACTGGCGCACGGAGATGGATTGGACGTGGTGGAATTTGATGAAATCGCTTGCAAGAGCTAGACGATGGTACGTATACCAATACAGGCACATGACATTGTATGATTGAAAAACTGTTTATTGAAAGGTACGCATTACTAGCTAGCTAGTATGCATATGTAGGTGGAGGACAGCAAATAGTTCGAACACTGCGATTATCCCTAAATCGAATCTTTTCAAGTGAACTAAGGCTTTTATAAGCACGTTTCACGAGTGACTCGTGAAACGTGCTCGTCGTCAGTCGACCTTGTCTTCCTCACACAAAACCAAAAAATGGTCCGTTCGATTTCGCTTTTTGCTCTCTCCCATCTTTCATCATCTTTATCTGTTACATGTACGCTGTACTTGTACATGTATCCATTGATTGGGTTCCTGTATCATCTACCTTCATTGTGTTGAGACGATTTTTAAAAATGCAGATGAAGATGAAACGAAGAAAGAATTCCGAGAGTCGATGCCTAATAGCCGCGGCAACATCCATCATGATCCTTGTTCTGTTGGTTGTACGCGAGACCTCGCTACTCTTCCTTTTTCAAGGGCAGGTCCAATCAATGCCAGTGACAAGGGTTTCGCAACAGGAAGATTCTGACAAAGAGGAGAGTCCAAAACATGGTGACGTGTTTGTTCCTGGATCCCTTTCGCTGTCTCGGCTCGAAACGTATCACAAGTGTTTTGTGGATCCTTGTCAGTACCGACATCACTATCGCAGAGAAATTACCTGTGATGTCTCCGACAAGTACAACCTTACCTACTACATGATCGGAAAGGCCGCGAGCTCTACATGTCGAAGTATCATGAACGAAACTTTTCAGGCAGATGATATGGGCTGTTTGCCCGAGGAAGAGACAGCTGTCAATGACAACATGTTCCGCTTCACCTTTGTGCGGGATCCATACTCGAGGTTTCTATCCGCTTATCGTCAAGCGTTTCTAATTTCGTTCAAGCGTGGACGGAAAACTCCAGTGCCAGAGAAATATTACCCATCCTTCAAGGAACCATTTGAAAACATGACCATTTCAGACTATTTGCACCTTTTTGAGAGAGCCAGAGGTCAACAAAAGATGAAATCCGCCATGCAAAACTTTATACTGGCATACGATGCCGAATTCCCATTCGACGGACACTTGAGACTGCAGGTTCCTCGCCTGGCTGCAATCGAAACTGGACGAACCCGACGGCTCGAGGGGATATTTGATACCAAAGACATCGATGAGCAATTTGCACAGATTGCTTCCATGGTCAACGCACCTCCTCCACCCAGATCTCTCAAAGTCCACGTCCGGGACAAGGAGGTCCAGATTGATGCCACAGACCTGACTCGAAGACTGAGACGAAAGATTTGCCAACTTTCTGCCATAGACTACTGTTGCTTGAACTATGAGCTGCCAGAAGCGTGCAAAGGCGCTGTTCAGTGTCAGTGGAAAGCCGCACCTGAGAATCCGGAGGAATTGCTGATTGAATCCTTATCCCAGTATCCTCCACCAAGGGACGAATCTTCCAAGGAGACTTGTCAAGCACAACGGAAAGAATTCAATCGCGCAGTTCGGAAATTTGGGAATACATACCGCATGGTAGTTGAGAGCTTGTAGGTGAGGGGGGCGAGAATCACTGCCGATGCCATTATGACAACCAATGTTGTTCGGGAGAGGAATTGAAGGAGACTTGGGTGTGATCGTTCTCTTCTCCCGGCGAAATACGTTCTCAGAATAAAGCAGTTTTGCTAAAGGACCATGTTGTCTTTGCTTAATTAAGCACTCTGGAGCTCCAATCCTCTCTGCCTGTTTCATATTCATAAAAGCAGCAACAATAATATTGTTGCACGATTCTGTTCCGGACTGAGCACATCAAGTGATAGCCTTTTTCATCGTCTCAACCCAGACAGGAGCAATCGCAGCCGCAAAGTTGTTCTGAACAGGTGAAGCGTAAAAGTTCAACATAGCAAAGCTCTTGCGGTAGGTTCCC
>CAICTM010002337.1:0-15716 GCA_903772945.1 Seminavis robusta
TTGCAATGGAACCCGTCTTTTGCATCGTAGCTAAGGCATCTCGAAACTTGCGTTCCAGTACTTCCAGCCTGGCCTTCGTCGCAATGGCAGTTGGTGAGGTTGGTGATACCCCAGTCTTCTTCATGTAAACTTGCTTGCCATTGTAGTTGGTTCCTTCGTACTTCTTTGACACTCGCTTGGGAGAACAAAGGAGCTTCTCAGCAAGAAACTTCCTTAGACTTGTTCCTGATCAACAAGGTGGAAGCAAATCAGCATGCGCCTTTGAGCCAAAAGAGTAGATGAATGTTCAGAACATGCCATGTCGAAGGGCTCTTACCTTCTTCAATGTCCCCAACAGGAATCTCTCCCGCTTTGAAGGCTAGGATCAGCGCCTCCGCATAGGCTTCCTCCTCCTGACTCCATTTCCCGCCATTCAAGTGATTGGTAAGCAAACCGCTCATTGTCTCCGTGTTGACTAACTCGGTCTATTGCCTTATTAGGGTAGGACTGAATCAATCGAATCTGTAGGGTGGGTAAGAACGATGTTGCCACTGTGCTCTTTTGAGTTTTTCACCGTTTTGGGGTCCCTGTGCATGAAATTGTGGTTAATGAGATCACATTCGAGGCTTGTGGCGAGTGGTGAGAAGATGATTGCTCTCTTTCTTTATTTTGACCTGGACAGTTCACGCGACCTCAGGTGCTGTACGATCATCCCGAAGACTCAGTACAAAACCTACGTGCTCACACCGGTATTGCCTCTCATCAAGCTCTCAAGTGAAGAAGGCCCACAGCCAGCAGCCAGTGTCAAGACTTACCGTAGTGGCTCCGGGTGGGAGTCTTTAGTAGCATTCAGGTAGTCGCGGATGAATTAAAGTCTTCACGCTGGTGCTAAGTGTTGGTCTTGGAAGAACATTATGGTGCGAGAGAGCTTGCAAGAGTCTTTTTCGAAGTGCCCTCATTCCTAACGGAGTCAAGGCTGATCGTCCTCAGTACACCGGAGTACATCGTAGTCCAGAGTAACTGTTGGAAAGTAGCCGAACGCGAAATAACGGTGGGACAGGACAATGCCAGAGCAATCCGAACAAGTTGGGAAGGGGAGTGCAAAGGAGCTTGCAGGGGCGACAATGACATTTTCCAGTTGCATGTACAGTTGAATCTACTCGAGTCGAGCCCTTATGTCCAACTTTGGGCTGCCGCTGCAGCCCCTGCCTAGTATCAGGAAAAGGAAACTGCAAGGAAGGTGACTGGTTATCGATCAATCGGGAAGTACCATACTATTAATACATTGTCATATGTTGGTACTTTCCTTCATCCACGGATTTAAAGGGTACCTGTATCCAACTAACAAACCAGTACATGTACAATACTAGTACGCAAACTTACGCTTGTAACCTTTTGAGGCGTGGCAGGTTCCGTAAAAAGGCGCTTAAATCCGTACTTGTCTCTTTTAAAATGCGGGTGTAAAATATATGATCACCTCTTAATTACAGATCCCCCCGTAAATCCTCTCTTTCCAATTTTCTAAATCTCCACATTCCGCTCTAAGTAAAGAAAACCCTTTAGAAAACCGTAACTGGGCTTTTACAAACACAAAGCTCGTCGACAACTGCGACATTTGACACGTGACCTTTCAACTTTCAAGTCACTTATAAAAAGCAGTCGAAGTTCACAGTAGTCAACAGCCTTACCGCCCTGTCTAGCTAGCTAACCATAGTAGTACCGGAAGTCGCTGGCGGCAGTTCGGCTCTTGGAGGTCGATTGATTTTTGATACTGATCATGCAGCAGCAAACAAAGTCGTCACTCTTGATGGAGAGCCGGTACTGGCTAATACCAGTGGGTCAGCCAGCTTCAACAGGGTCGAACACTCTGTTTCGCCTTCAAAGCGAACAGTCATATTTTCATCTGTTTTTTCTCTTGAGTACTAGTGGTCGCGCAAAATGTTTCAACTCCACGATTCTACTAGCTAGTAGGGTAGACTGCAGCCAGCCAATCTGTTTTTAGGTTGCTTGCCAGGTTCGACCTGCTCCTGCGTACGGTACTAGTACAGGTCTGGGGGGCACCAATGTCCACGAACAAGTTTCCCAGATTCCTGGAGTACTGTACGTAATTTGGATTTATAACATTGATTAACTTAAAGATGTAGTTCTGGGGTTTTTAAAAAACAATGATTTTATGCTTTATGGTCATTCCCATGTAAAAACTCAGGCTACGGTACAGTAGGATCAAAACCTTCCGGTTGCTCAAAATAGTGAACTGGCTTCCCAGCTTAGTTTCCTAATGAACCCACTGGCTTAACACGTAAACATCTGAAGGGTGGAGTGGTCTTGATTTTTATCTCGTGGGTCGACAGAAGAGCTTCAATAGGGCAATGTTGTTACGCCATTTTAAAAGGTTAGTCCTGACTGGTGTCCAGCCTGCCAGGTTGCTGGGACAAGGTTCTATTCTGGAAGAGGTCCTGGTGGTTGGCTGTCAGGAGTGATGTCTGATGTAGGTCCATGTACATACGTACTGACAGGCCCAGAAGAATTGCGTTCAGGTAGGAGTAGATTTATGCATAGGAGTTTTGCAGCATGTACATAGGGCCTCGTTTGGCTGGGAGTGGCTGGGCGTACGTGTAGGTTTGGATATGGACCTCAGTACGTAGCTGGTACCGTGGGTTGTGATGCGGTCCTGGAAGCAAGCACAGCAGCTTCCAGTGGCCTACAGTATGTTTCTCTTCGATTATATTATTGGCTCTGTGGAGAATTATTTGAACACAAGACAAGAAAACGTTGATTGAGGGATGGTGGAGGGATTATTTGGAATTTCCGAATGATAAGGACATCCAGTCGGGCATGTGTTATCCACGAATGATTGCAGTCTCACAACAGCATCGCCATGCTCTCGATTAAGTCGCCCTCCGACATTCGTCCACTCACCTCATTTTTCCAAGTCCTCCCTCGCTGAAACGGCACCCTTCATCGCTGGATTTTCAACTTTTTCAACAGCCGGCTCTCTGCCTCGTCTGGGGTTACGTTACGTTGTACCGACCTCCATGAAGATTAGCTTTGAGCGCGCAACTTGACTACCGGTAGCTAGAGACGAACGGTAGATACGGTAGAGGTGGGGTACCGTACGGCGAAATCTAGAGGTGTCGACAAGACAAGACGGGGCATTGAAACGAACAATGGGAGTCGACGAGTGGGTGCTGTGTGGTTGCGCTCAAACTGCCGACGACATTGAGTTGATTAGTGACTACAGCAAGAAGATAACTCCACTCTACAAGGCGATTCAGGCACACCAATGGGCATCCGTTAATACATTCCTGAAAACAGGTTATTGGAAGAACAAGTTTTTCCGCGACCCCGTTCGACCCGAGATTCAAGCCAAGACTTGGATGGTGCGATACGAAGATGTCGAAGTAGCTGTCGATTCACAAGACAGTCCCGTCTCCTCGTCACTGCATAGTACTAGAAAAGAACGACAAATAGGCTGGAAACAACTGCCCATGCACGCCGCCATCATCTACAGTGCTCCCGCGATTATTATTCAAAAACTACTGAACCAATATCCCAGTGCACTGCGGTGTACCGACAATCGCGGTAATCTGCCCATCCATTTGGCGTTTCGTCATGGATCCAACGATGCTGTCTTGGCATTGCTGCTGCAAGAGTATCCAGAAGGAATGAACTGTCGAGAAGCGAATGGGTTGTTGCCGACGGAATGCGCCACAGAGCTGCCGAGTCCGCAACCCTTGCGAGGAGCTCTGCTTCGAACGGCACTTTCCAAAGACGACAAGGAACGAAGTGCCAGTGTCAAGCAGCATTTGAAAACCGAACGATTCTTCTTTGACGAACGACCTACGCCGCCGCATCGAGGGAATCTATCCTCGGGAAGTAAAACAGCCATCAGTCGGAGTCGAAGTCGTAGCCGAAGTAGATCTAGATCTAGATCGCCCAGTAGTAGTAGAAGAGATCAGTCGCCCAATCAACAGTTGTCCCTGCTGACGCAACAAGTCGAGAGTCTGAAAAGTACGGTGGAAACGGCGTTGACCACACCCGCTGCACAACAACAACAACATGCGGAAATCGCCCGATCATCGTCGGATCTTCCACTGCATCTACAACAAAGTTCATCACAACTGCAGCATCAACCCAGCATCACCTCGCAAGATTCTATACCTCATAATGGTACCAATAACAACAATAACCAATCCAATCCACCCAGTCCCAGCAGGAGTCAAGTGAAACAAAAGAATAAAGCTCCACTGTCTCCCACAACACTGGGAACATTGCAAGAAATGGTAACGAGAGCACTCATGGGTGCTCCGGCGGCCGCTCCCAGTGAAAACTCACAAGAGGAAGCGCTACAGGATCATCATCATCCAGAGACGACTGCGGCGCCTCCACCGGCACCCATACTCTCATCACCACCACCATTTTCCTCGCGATTCATGCAGCAACAACAACCCACGTCCACACGGTCCATGCAGCAACAACCACCGGCGTCCACACGGTCCATACCGGTACAGCACACTACCCCAATGTCACAGCAACACCTTCATTCGCCCCGCCAAGCCATGATCACCTCTCTGATGGAACGTGGTCAACATTCCTCGAGAATATCGGCAGCACCGGATCCCATTGCAGGGGACTTGCCGCCGTCACCGCCAATATCCTATCGACCGCATCATACCGGTATCCTTCAACCGCAACAACAACCACACATGCCAGAGGTGCCACTGCATACACAAACCACCGCATCGGCGACGACCTTTGAAGAGCAACAACGGCAACTCGACACGGAAGTGCGCTTGATGGAAGAAAAAATGACAAACATGGAATATGCCATGAGGGAAATGTACAAACGGGAAAAGACTGTACGAAGGGAATTGGCATTGACGCTCAAAGAAGTCAAGCATTGGAAGAGTCAGGCCAAAAAGGCCGCTACCGAGGAAGAAAAGAATCGAATATTGACTGAAATGTTGCACGAGTTGGTACCCACATCCAATACACCGCGACAACGAAACGTAGACAGCAGTCGCGGTGGTAGCAGTGGCGACGACTACGCCGAAGTGCGCCGTTCGCACTCCACCAGTAACAATCGGTCCACGAGTACTTCGCCTCGTCGAGCGAAAAAAGTCCTTGTGCTGGTCGATGGCGAGGAGGAAGATGTCGACTTTGCCCATCGTCAACAGGAGCAACAACAACGTCGATCCATGGATCATGTGGGCATTTACGAAGAGCGCGATGATCCCATGATGATGACGACGACGACGAGGGCAGGCGGCAATAGCGCCCGCCGAATCCTCGATGAACCACCCGCCCTGCCTACACGAAGAGTCAAATCGGAACGCTACCAGCGACGAGGATCGTCGTCCGCCGAGGAAGAAGATACCAATGGCGCCGTGGCGGCAACAAAGAGTCCCAATCGCAGGAGAATGGACCCTATGGATAGTGTTCGAGACACTCCAACCATGATGCAGCGAGGACCCTCTGATCCTCCTCCGACGGGAAGAGGACGAAGATATAGTTCTGGTACAGAAGATGATGATACTACGGATGCTGATACCAACGCGTTTTCACTGTCGCTGGTGGAAAAGGTTGCTGCGCTGCAATCGGCCAAAGAAACCAAAGCGCGCAACTACAAATACAAGAGTGGTGCACACACGCACAACCAGTCGAAAAAGCCGCGAGAAGCTCAAGCAGGACATGGTCGGAATGGATACCACGCGACAAGAGACCCCGAAGAAGACGTTACGCCATCACCACGATCCCAGATGGCAGTGTATCGGCGGAGACGGTATCAATGTTCCAGCCGGAAAGCTCCAATGAGCTATACATCTCATGCTAGTGCGACGACTGTATCCAGCAAAACTAACAGTACCATGAGCGACTCAGAATTCTATCCTCGAGACTAAAAGATAGGCTACTAACAACAACAGCCTGAGGATATATCTGTAAGCAAACTGAATGGGTAAATTGGTACAACTGGGGGGAAAGATGCAGTACTGTAGCCTAATGATGATAGAGAGCAACCTTGCGGGTTATAGCAGCATACCGTTCTTACTCAATAGCAGCATACCGTTCTTACTCAATTTGTAGGCATGACGAAAACGAATGCATCGAAAGCCACGTTGGGGAAATTTGCCACAACGACAGCACAGCACGAGCTGATTCTGGGTCTAGCTCATTGCTAGAAATTCTCAAACTTGGACACTGCTCCCGACTCGACTGGGCCTTTGCATTCGTCGTCGCGCCCGATGTGTTGTGTTAACGGTCCATGGCGGTTCCGTAAAGCTTGCCGAGCACCGGATCCCAATTCCAGGCAAAGGCTCTACGAGAACCTGGACACAGCACTACGAAATGATTAATAAAAGACTAGCTACATCTCACTACAATCATGGCTGTGGCTGAAGGCGGTCCCACAGCCATGGTGTGGAGTACCTGACATTATTGGCCCACCCACTGGTACAATTGTCAATTCATCCTGGCTAGCTTTGGATCTTCCAGTAAAAGTTCTAGAAGCAGGTGCAAACACTGCAGTCTACCAAGGATGCACTTGAGCAGTCAACTTCTAATAGTGCGGTCATGCTGCAAGAGACACCCGCCATAGAGCACAGGTGGCCCATGCAGTACCAGGGACACAAAGTTTCGGGAAGAATGCCACTGAAGTTGTTGCCCAGCAGCAAGATTTGACTGGATGAGGAGTTCAAATTTCCCAGCTCACTGGGAATGGATCCTGTAAGGCCGTTGAATGACAAGTCCAGAGTTTCCAGGCTTGTCAGAAGGCCAAGCTCTGATGGCAACCATCCACTCAGCTGATTGTTGCTCAGATCAAGCGTTTGAATCATGTATGCCTCCTGCTCAACATATTCATCCAGTGTAGAATTGTATTCCATAAGTGTGGTCAAGAGCTGCCCAAGTTCGGATGGGATAGGACCAGATATCTTATTGAAGGAGATGTCCATCACTGCTAAGCCAGTCAATCTTCCCATCTCAGTTGAAAGCGAGCCAGTCAGTGAGTTGTTATGAAGGTCCAGAAGAAGCAAGACATCACAGTTGGATTCATATCCACCAAAGACTGGATCAACCCTCCAACAGCTAGATGAGTTCTCAAGATTTCCAATTTCTGAAGGTATGCTCCCAATCAGGGCATTGGAGGACAGGTCAAGCTCCATGAGCTGTTGCAGGAGAGCAAGTTGGGATGGAATTGAAGAGTCTAGCGAGTTGTGAGAAAGTTGAATTGTCCTCAAGTTTGACAAGCTGGACCAATCCACACCAGGAAGGGATGCAATGGCATTGCTGTTCATGGTCCAAGACCACAAGTTGGCCAAGCTTGCAATCTCAGTAGGTATTGAAGTTAGCTTGTTTTCATTCAATGACAAAAGGCCACCACCGCAAGGCTCTAGATTGGTCATCTGTTCAATTTCCTTCGGCAAGCGCTTGATCTGGTTTCCATGAAGTTGAAGCTTGGAAAGACTGGTCAAGAGAAACATCTCGCTTGGCAAGGTGGCGATCATATTCTTGCTCAGGTCCAGCTGGTAAATGTCATTGCCAAGGTTGCCTATTTCTGTGGGAATATCAGTCAATCTGTTGCCTTGTAAGTCAAATTGACGCGCACCTGAATGATTGAATGTAGATGGGAATGCTCCAGTTATCAAGTTTCGCTCAAGACTTAGGTACATCATGTTGGACAAGTTGCCTATTTCACTGGATAAACATATCATAAACAGCAAACCTTTGAGTAACAATAATGTAGACCCAACACAACCAACCGTTGGATTCAATTACCTTGGGAGGGTTCCTGCAATAGCATTGTCCCGAAGCAGTAGATACAAAAGATCAGTCATGAGCCCCAATTCAGTTGGCAGACCTGAAATTGTGTTGTTCCTAGCATCCAGTCTTGTTATCCTCGTGAAGCTACCCAATTCAGACGGCAAAGGACCAGTGATCTGGTTGAATGCCAAGTCCACGCGCTGGAGGAAAGACAGCAAGCCCAGCTCCGATGGAAGGGAGCCTGATAGCTCGTTGTATTCCAAGAGAAGCCTAGTAAGATTGGTCTGGCCAATGCTGGTTGGAACAGAACCAGATATGGCATTGCCACCAATATTCAAATCGTCCAGATCCGTTAGAAAACCGATCTCTGAAGGAATCTGTCCTGTGATTTGATTGGTTTGAAGGTTCAGGTTTGTCAAGATGGAAAGCATACCAATCTCCGAAGGAATACTGCCAGCAATTCCAGCCGATCTGACATCAAATATTGTGATCCCAGTAAGGAGGAATACCTCGGGTGGCAGGGTCCCATGAACTGGTGGCGCACCCCATCTGGAGAGTCTCAGCTTCATGTAGTAGAAATTGCCTTCATCATTGCAGTTGGAGTCAAAAGGGTTTGGGCGAGTAGGTGAACAGCAGTTTGATTTATCCGAACAAAAGTTACCCGCACTGTATCCGGGTGGCCTCCAAGAACTTGTTGATCCTCCTAACTCTGGTGAGTCCAGATCTGTTGTCCAGGAACATTCTGTGTTGCTGTAGTCCATCCACTGGTAATCATCAGGCCAATTTTCAAAGGAATAGTAAAAGGTTCCCAATGCAAACAGTTGCAACCTCCGCCAGTTTGGCATCTCCTCAAACTCTGGGTGTCCAAAGGTCCATTCATATGCCCTTTGCTGTGGGGACCCTTGCTTTGTGATAGCTTCGGCAGCACTTTCTGAGAGCCCCTTGATGTCTGGTCTTGATGACAATGATGCCTCACTGGGCATAGATGATGGAGAGACTGAGGGCATATCAGATATCGAGGGTGCAGCAGACGTTGATACTGCCATTGCCACTGTCTTTGTTCTAGTTCCGAACACAACTGAAAGAATGATGACAAGTGTGCAGATGCCCACAATGATAGCACCAATGATCTTACATTGCCGTTCTTTTCTCCTCTTCTCATTGTCAGAAGCCTCCTTTTCCCTCGCAGCATTATCCATGACCACCATTTCAGCTTGAGGGAGTAGGGACATAGATCGTTCATCGTTGATGGGGGTGGCTTCTATTAGTCCCTGGAGGTCCGGTCCTTTGGCATGATATGAAGCTAGTACAAGCTCTTCATCAGTTGGGAGTGAAGCTGCTGCTTCCTCTTCGTCTGTTTTATTATGTTGAGCGCTGGTATCAATACCCCCGTCCCATAGACTGCTGCCAGCTGGAGAAGGAACATGATGATTGGACGTACTCAAAGAAGCAACCTCCAGATCCAAAGTTTCCCCTTGATGTGACGATGAAGATGCTTCCAGGCCAAATTTTGGAGGATTCACGACAAGCGATACTGGAGCTGGTCGGCATTTTGATGATTTGGATTTGGATTTGGACAGCCCTCTGTTTGTACTTGGGGCCGAGATTTTTTGTACTGGTACTGCTCCTGGTTCTGCTCCTGGTTCTGCTCCATGATCGCGTTGGTTGGATGGTTTGGGAGATTTTGACCTTGTTTTTGACAGTCCTCTATTTGTACTTGGGGCCGAGATTGTCGGTACTGCTCCTGGTTCTGCCCCATTATCCTGTTGGTTGGATGGTTTGGGAGATTTTGACCTTGTTTTTGACAACCCTCTGTTTGTACTTGGGGCTACCAGAGATGATACTGCTCCCGGAACTGAAGCTACATTGCGAGAATCGGTAAATGCTTGCTGCCTCGACTGAAACGATTTCTGTGTCGAAAAGAGAACTGGTTCGCTGGGAGCTTTTCCAACGACTCGTGTGGCTGCCGAGGCGCCAACAAATTGTTGTTGATGTCCCTTTTTCTTTTCCGATCGTCGCTGGGAGAGGTCTCTTCCGCGCTGTGAGCGGTTGGAAATGGAATTTCTTTGTTGTCCTGTCGTGATTTCTCTAGTAGCACTGCCCGCGACAGAAGAATCCCCCAGTTCTGCTTCGGCGTGACGCTGGTTGCCTCCTTTGTCCGGCCTGTTCATGATAGGCAATAACTTGTTCCGATTGCGAAAGCTGCGTTCGAAAGGTTCGACGTTGATAATGGGATAGATTCGATTCAATTCAATTGCTTAGTTGCTGCTATTAGTCAATCAGTAAATGCTGAGCTATCTGGCTCTTTCATGTAGCAGCGATCGAAGCGTTCAGACAACGTAGACCTTGTCGCCTTGTCATCTTGCATCTTGACACCTTGTCGCAAAGCTTCAATGATGTGCTCCCGTGGTTTTGCACATGGGCGTGGTATTAATACTTTTTAGTACCGTACGGTACGCAAAACTACCAACAGGCGTACAGGTATTTTAGCCAGTGGAGCTGTATTTACATGCAATTCAACATGGCTTTTGCGAATATTTCGTGCCAGGCGTTACGTACCCAAAAGTTTCTCGAGTAAGAGTTGGTTTTGGTTGGGCTCCTGGCACCATGGTGCTGGCAACGGTACCAGATGACACCGAGCGCACAAAAGAGACTACAAAGCGTTTGGATGGGTGCGCCATGTCCAAAACATGTCGTTGTGTCAAACTTTGACCTATCAGAAGAGATTTTCTCGCCGGGGAAGATCCAGTACTACCAGCTTGCCGAGGAATGTTGGCTGGCTGGCTAGTGGCTACTAGAGTGAACTAACGATACCGCAGGAGAGCGAAAGCTTGTTAGAGGGAATTCCATCATTCCACCGCAGTGCACAACCGTTGCGTCCTGTAAATTTCAGGGCTATGGTGTTTGGATGATGGCCAAGAAATAGATTTATACCACCTCTTCCATCACTCTTCCGACACTGCCAAAATTGGCTAACGGTAGTCTACTGGTACTTTTGTTCAAGATACATACATCTTGAGAGGAGCGACGAGAGCGACTTGAGAGAAAAGCAGGCTGGGAGCGAGGAAACTGCAGCTGCCTTTTCCGCTTCCTTGGACCTTGGACTGGCTCTCGCTCGTGGCCAGTGACTGGATACACATTATTTTGGCATGTACGTGTACCTCTCCAAGCTTCCACCTTCCACTTGCTACATGTCGAAAGCTCCACAAAGCACAAAGCTCCCCAAACAAGAGTGGTAAATTTTGAACGACAGATCGCTTCTTGCTTTCTGGACGTGTTCATCATTAGATTTAGAAGGTTCAAAACCAGTGAGCAACTTTGAGTCTTTCTCATCTCATTTTCTAATTCGTAAGACTCCCCAAGGCACTGGCTGTTCTTTGGGATTTATAGAGCAGACGGAAGGGCTTTGGCAAGAAAGATCTTGGAGCTTACGATCATTCTTTGGTACTGGTACGATTCTACTGTACTGTTTGAAGCCTGATGAGGTGACGTTTCAGCAAAGGTGAAGCTGGGACGCATCCATTCTGTTCATGAGCTTTGATACGATATCGTTTGACACGAATGTGTACAAAATCTCTATAGTCAATGCTCATCGGATTATCAAGACATGTCGCGATGTCGCGATGTGCCATCTTCTTCCCCGCTGCTTTACGAGTTCCACGGTACCGGTACGAAGCGGTCATCCAGCCTTCAGGCTGCGAGCATAGTCATCGTTGTTGTTGGTTGAAATCTTCCCACTCCGTTTGGCACTCATTATTCTCACAATAAAAGCAAGCTTGGATCATCCTTACAAAAACTTGCTTGATCTAGCTAGCTCCTCTATCTGAAACCATGGTGTTTATTTCGTTTGCCCTTGCCCTCACGCTTCTTGTGGATGTTGCCTCCGCTGCAACATCTGGCAAAGCGACTTATTACGGTGGAAATGTGGCCGGGAATGCTTGTGGATTCAACAGCATGAACACGGGATCCTTTCCCTATGGATTCGGTGCTGCCATTGGTGGCAACAATTTCGACAGTGGATATGGTTGCGGTAGCTGCTACCAAATCAGGTGCATTGGCCCCTATGGCTCAAACCCCTCCTGTTTCTGCGATCCAGACCACCCCACTGTTACCGTATGGGCGTAAGTCGAGAGTCGAAAATTCTACTACACAAGCGTTGTCGTTTGCCACGAATACTGGATGTATCGACTCACGCCAGGATTCTCTTTCTCTCTCTCTCTTCTCTACCCATTGTGTTTGTCAGCAATGATCAATGCCCTGAATGTGGAGATGATCACATTGACTTGAACACTGAGGCCATGGAGTACATTGTTGCCGATGGGTAAGTGGATGCCTTGCTTGAAAGGGTGTATCTATGCATGCAGGCATGGGTCTCACTCACAGTGCCCTTCACTTCACTCTGTCTATACTATAGACTTGCTGGCACATGTGGAGAGATTGAAATCGAGTTTGAGCAGGTCAATTGTGACTTTGACGGCAACCTGGAGGTCCGATCCAAGTCGGGCACAGGTCCCTACTGGTATGGATTGCACCTTGACAATGTAGCTGGGTATGGAGCCATCAGCAGTGTCACCCTGGAGGAAGAAGGCAACTTACACAGCTGCGACAAAGCTGGCGGTCCTTCCTTCTGGCAGTGTTATTTGGTGAATACACCTGCAACGGTTCCTATGGATGTCACCTTGGTGGATCAGGGAGGACGGTATCTGACCTGCAGTGGTTGCATTGACAACTTTAATGGTGATACTTCCTATGATTTTGGAAGCAACTATGGATCTGGATTGCCCACTGGCAGCCTTCCAACTGGTCCAACTGGTCCGTCTTCTCCCGCAACTCCCACGAGAAGCCCAACGAGATCTCCCACGAGAACCCCAACGAGACTCCCAACAAGAGTCCCAACAAAGGCTCCGACTCCAACAGCTGGCAGCACTCCAACAGCTGCCACTCCAACAGGTGGTTCCACTCCAACAGCTGCCACCCCAACAGTCCCATCGTCGCCTACCGATTCAACCCCAACGTCTCCACCGATTCCAAATTGCTTTTCCCAGACAGCTACAGTCGACGTCTTGGACAAGGGAAAGGTTGCTCTCAAGGATCTGCAGGTCAACGATTGGGTGGCAACTGGCGCTGCCACTGAGGTTTATCAACCTGTATATGCCATGGCTCATTACGATCCCATGGCTCTTGCCGAGTTTCTCCGAATCACCACGGCCAACGACGACAACGAACCACTCGAAGTCACGGGCGATCATTTGGTCTATGTCTCAGGCCGCGACTATCCCGTCAAGGCAGGTTCCGTGCAAGTAGGAATGGCACTGCAAGAAGCTGCGCATCTCAACAGCACGGCCACTGTTACGGACATTACAAAGGTCTACCGACAGGGACTCTATGCGCCACTCACTCCCCATGGCTCAATCGTGGTGGATGGAATTGTTGCCTCCAACTATGTGGCTTTGCAAACGAATAGCAATACGGAATTTGTAAAAGTGGGAGCCGTGGAACTTCCCTTTCTTACCCAAGAGACTGTATTCCACATGGCCCTGAGCCCTCTGCGCATGTGGTGCACATGATCCAGTCGGAAGGATGCCGTGCGGTTGGCCCTCGTGGGCACCATCCAGTCGTCGATCATGCCATTGAGCTGGTGCGTTGGGCAGAGCAACAAAATGTAGGGTTGCAATGGGCAGTGTTCGGCCTTTGTTTGGTGGTCATGCTGGTGTTTACCCTTGTGGAAAAGTTGTGGCTAAACACAACCGCAAGCAGCTTTGTGGTTGCGATGGCAGTGGCTGCGGCAACTCACTTCTACGGCCGAAAAAAGGGAAGTCAGGTGTAGACGTATGCGTCAACAGGAGTGCGAGCAACATCTCGTACGGTACATGTATGGAGAATGGGCAAGGAATTCATGTTGTCGCCGTGGGTGGGTGCGGCATGCCTTGGTCTGTAATAGATAAATATAAATAAGCGCTGTTAGGTTCATGGTGCACAGTGAAATCCGTACGTACCAACCTGGTACTGAAAGACGCATCGCATTGATCGTTGCGTTGGAGACAGGCGCTGCTTCAACGATCGAAGTGTGACTCGACTCCAGTCGAGACGACCCGAAACGTAACCAAGCGGTCTTTAAGGCTACCGGTACCAGGTACCAGGTAACGGTACTCCCAAGGCTACTCCTCAAAGGCTATACCTCATCCGCTGAACGGTGCCATAGTTGAACCCATAAAAACCTCACCACAAGTCGTCCGAACTTGCATCGATGATTACGAAGCAATAGCTCCGAGATCCGAGATCGCTCCACTAGGAGGTGCAACCAGTACCGGTATGACATACTAGGCAATGGCCAAGGTTGGAAATGCCATAGAAGAGGAAGAACAAGCAAGCTCGAAGTGTCAATGGCTCATGCAAAAGAAAGCCTGCTATGATGTTGGATTCATCGTCCGATTGATTTGCCTCGGTGATGGCCCCGAGCAAAACGTGCGCACCTCGAGTTTTGCATCCAAACCTGAAACAACCCCAACTGATAAATCTCATTATCTAACACGATGCGAGGGAACGGCAACACCATACCACAGACGTGTGGCTCAGTCCAGATTATCCGACCAAGCAAATCCGACTATCGTCTCGATGAATACGCACCGTACCGGGTATATGCTTCCGCGATGAGGAACTGTCCTTGCGACGTAAGCACGTCAGGACTGTTGGCGGCTTTGCTTGGTGTGCAAAGAAAGAAATGCCGGTATGTCATAGCGCACCGGTGCACCGGTGCCGTTGGTGGGACAATGATCAAAAGCTTTGAGCTCAAGGTGAGTCAACGGAGATACACGCAACGGAAATTTGCGCACTTATGCCGCGCTCGATGGTGCATCAAAACCTGAAGCCACCATCAACCACATGCATCTTCAAAAGCGCCTGAGAACAGACGTGTGCATAGCCACATCAGGATAGAATTTGTCGTATGCCATACTTGTTGTGGTACGAGTACAATGGAAGGAGGACAGGGCGAGGAACAGCTCAAAATCTTGTCATCGGCAGCCAAGTTCTTCACAGAGGAAAGGCTGAAGAACTTCTCTGTTGTGGGAAACGATGGTACAAGAATTCGAGTAAATCGAGAATGGCTGATAGCTCGAAGTGTGTTGGTCGGAGCCTTAATGGAGGAGTCAGCTTTGGAGACCTCCGTTCTTCGTATCAATGTCCCCGGAGCCACATTTGAGGCTCTCTATGAGTATCTGTGCACGGGCACAACTCAACTCTACGCTATTGAGAAACATTGGCGCCCTCCGTCGAAGAAAGGATGTACGTTGAAGGTCAAACCTCTTACGCTGCGTGCATGCAGCTACGTGAGACTGAATACACAGAAAAGGCTGTCCGAACACGTCGAGTCAATAGAATCGCGAGGCATACCATCGCTCTTGTTCCCCCACTTCCTCGTGCTTATGAGCACTGCAAACAGAACTTCTTACAAGACCTGGCGAGCGAGCGCAGCAACCCTGTGGTCCAACCCTTTCAGAGCAATGGATACTGTGGCCATGAAACACCTTGGCGAAGAATGCTTGGATTTGTTATTGCGGGATGAGTTCATCACCGCGGATGAATTCGAAGTCTTCCGACTTGTTCAGAAGTGGGTGGAAGTTAACGGGGAGGCTGCTTCTGCGCCGAACCTCATCGACCACGTGCGCTTAGAAAACATCAGCGCCAAACTGTTATCAGCTGAAGTCAAAGCTTCACAGCTTGTCTCCCAAAAAGATCTCTTGGAGGCCTACGAGAAACAAGCGCTCCGAGCACAAGCGATCCACAATGACGTACCGCAAAGCCCTCGCTACCTTCCAAATTGGAGGCACACCTCCACGAATCGCGCGATCGGACATGAAGAGGAAATGCTGGACATTTTGGACTGTTCGCCAATGAAGGTCGGCGAACATCGCTGGGCCTTTCACGTTCAGGGGATGTCCCAGCAGCCAGCTTGGATTGGCGTCGCACTAAGCGGCAAA
>CAICTM010002338.1:0-15707 GCA_903772945.1 Seminavis robusta
ATGAGATGCATGCCATGATAACAGCCGACCATGGGCAAGGGGCCATGAGAGTGACTCTTGGTCTCCGGTTCATTGGAGGCGGCAAGGTCATCGATGAAGTCGACCACTTGGTAGGTCATGTTGACTGTAGAAAGGACAGTCGAGAAGTCTTGGACGCCAGCAAAGTCATCTCAAATATCAACGGAGCAATCAAAGCCATAGCGACTCTCGGAATCCTTCACTTGATTATCTTGTGCCAAGGCAACTTGAAGTGGGTGTCGGAAGCCCTTGGAAAGCCTGGCATGTCGACCTGTCACTGTCCTTGGTGCAAAAGCAGGCGGCACAGGTTTCAACAGGGAGGAAAATACCACCCGCTTGATATTGTGGAACCATGGACTCTTGCAAAGATGAAGGAACACTTAGAGTTGCTGGAGTGTGGCAAGTTGAAGAGGAATGATGCAGACGAAGCCAACGGCATAGTCCATGCCCCCTTGCTGGATATAGAGCCAAGCAACTTCATTTTCTGCCCTCTCCACGGAATAGTCTTGCATGCGAACAATGTGTTCGATCACTTCCAAAAGTTTCTCAGCCACCGAATTCAATCAATCCCTCTCGAGCTGCTGCTGGCTCGAGACAAGAAGACCGCATTCGAGCGACTGGTCGAAGAAACGAAGCAGACGACATTGGATTTGGAGGAGCAACTCAAAGGAATGGAAGAAGACCTTGAGTATCTTGGTAGAGGTGGAGCCTTTGAAGATGACGATGAACAGGAGCAATTCCTTCTTCTGCAAGGAGCTGCACCACAGACCAGGAAGGATCTGGAGGCAGCAAAGGAGAAACACGACGAAGCAAAATCAACATTGAGGACTTTGAGCAGCAAGCTTGCCAAAATGCAAAAACAGAAGGAGTACGGAAAGCAAACTGAAGACTTGTGGCTTACCATTGAGAAGACACTCAGGAAAAATTACAACGTGAAGGCGTCCTCGTATCATGGAGGTAATATGGAAGTCAACGAGTGTCGGAGGCTAATGAGACACGCCACCGAGATAATGGCCGATGTGAAGATAGTGGCGATGGAATACTTGAGTGCACTTCCTGAAGAGGAGAGAGCCAAGAGAGCGATGAAGAGGAGATTGATGTCTTCCTTTTGGCGTTTGCAAGACTCCTTCAGTACATGGATGTCATGGCCCACTATGCGTACCAACCATACGGCAGCTTGACGGATGGAGATCTTGATGATGCCGACAGGATTGTCCGGGACGCAGTGAGCTCTGGATGAACCTGATGCCAACCGTGACCATGAAAGTCCATACATGGCCCATTTCCTTGAACACTTGCGCCGATTCCGAGGACTCAAGAGCCACACAGAGGAGCCAATCGAGAGGGCCCATCAAGATGGGAAACGGCATGACGTTCGGCTCAAAGCAGTCCGCGACTTCGTGAAGAAGACCAACAACATTCAAAGGCACACGGCAATTGAAAATGATGAGAGAGTAAAGGCAGCACAAGCTGACATGGAGAAGAAGAGGCCTACGAGGAAGAAGGGTGAAGAGGAAGTGCGACAGAGTGAGATGAAGGCAGCATCGAGGAGGCAGCAGATTGAATCAATCCTGGCTCTTCCACCACTCCAGGTCAACATACCATCATTGTTGGATCTTGCACAGAAACACATGTCACCGGAGGAAGCTAGAAGGTTGCAGGCACTGGTCAAAGAGGAGGAAGAAAGAGAGCAGGAAGAAGCCATTGAGAAAGCACAGGAGAGGCTGGAAGACGCAACCAGAGCAGTCAAAAAGGCAGCCGATCCGAAGAAGAAGACCACGAAACGCAAGAATCCGACAAAAGGAAAGACAGCAACCAAGAAGAAGAGAGCAGCAACCAAGAAAGCTCCTCCAAAGAGCAAGTAGACGGCCACATACCTGAACGGAAGGCGAATTCGGCCATGGTGGTTGGTTGCTTTGAGAAGAGGAGTGGCATGGCTGACTGTGTGTTCGCTTGGTGCCATCAATCGAGGAGCGAGGAATCTATCTATCTATCTATCGGCGTCTGTCGAAGATCTTGGAACAGATCTGTCGGTTGGAGTTGTCTCTTCGTTGGAACGTCTTAGACTTAAAGCACCACTATTAGAAGATTTAACAAACTGGACTGAAAGAACCCATTCCCGCCGTCATTCGGAATACTGACGTTCCGGATCCAAACGCCAACAGTTGGTGTTAGACAATAGACAAGAGAAAGAGAGAGCCACTCATGTAATGCTCCTATAGTTTGCAGGTCAAAGAGAAGGGAATGACATATTGATTGCTTTGGTTGTTTAAAAGCAGTCAATCGATCTTGACAAGAGCACTCTTTTCGGCCTTGAGTAGCAGCAAACCAATCGGAGATTGCACTCTTTCAGTCGGAGAAGCCACTTGTGCACATCTTGCTCCTATAGTTTGCAGGTCAAAGAGAAGGGAATGACATATTGATTGCTTTGGTTGTTTAAATCGTTCCGGCACGATTGCAATCGATCATTGAAAGAGCACTCTTTTGGCTTGGGTATCATCCAATCACTGTCGGAGACGCATGCAATCGGCATGTCTCAGAGCCATCAACGCTCTTTATCTATCGACAGCAAATCACGGGATCGACATTTGGATCGATACTTTGGCTCTTGAGTATCATCCAAAAATTCGGAGACGCATGCTTATCTATTGACAGCAATCACGGGATCCATATTTGGATCTCTTGACTAGAGTGATATGCGCATTAAGACTGACCGTTCGCCGAAATATTCTCTTCAGGGCTGGTTATAGAACATTGCCCTTCTAAGGCGGGGAATCGATAGAACACATGTAGTTGAGTATGCCATAAATCTCGCAGCTTCATAGTGTACTTAGGGCATTCTCTAGTAGATTCGTTCGTCCTAAAACTCGTTCTAAGTCTATTTTAGAACGAAAATTTAGGACAAAAGCAATCTTTAACTCAAAATCGTCCTAAAATTCGTCCTATTTTTAGGACGAATTTTTTTTCTCCGTCCTATTCCTGAGAAATAGGACGATTTATTTCGGCTCGTCCTAACATTCGTCCTATTGTTTTCTTTAAATCTTTGAGTCCCATCCACCATCGAGTTAACACGATTGACTGAACCCTCTCTGTTAACTCGCTACTACCTATTACCGGTAGCCACCATACAGTAGCTATGCTGTAGCTAGTAGATAACAAACTCCAACAGTAATTACTGCACAGCACCACAGACCACAGAGGTGCTTCGTGGGAAGCTTCTAGCCACACTATCAGGACCATGTTAACAGGCTGACAGAGAAGAGGTGCATGCAGGACGAGTTTTAAGACCAGCTTTTTAGAGACTGAAACTCGTCCGTCCTAAAACTCGTCCTATCTTTTAAAAGAAAGTCTGGTTTTAGAACCAGTTTCTTAGAGATTGCCAATTCGTCCTAAAAACTGGTCCTAAACTTAGGACGAGTAGCTTAGGACGAGTTTTAGGACGAGAAGTACTAGAGAATGCCCTTATTGGTGGAGTTACGGGCGGTTGAAGATATCCGCCCAACTGACATCGAATTCTTTTTACCACATATTAAGACCGATGACGTCAGTCGTGCCTCTGGTACCGAAACTACGTAGGATCCTACGTACGTACCTCTATCGAGTGAAACTCCTTGCCTTGCCGCACCTCTATCGACTCTTCGCACCTCTATCGGTGCTTCGCTCGCACATGCATAAAGCACCTCCACAGTCTATCGCACATGCATAAAGCACCTCTACAGTCTACCTAGAATAGAAGCACCTCTATCGACACTCCTTCTTCCGTACCTCATCTATCGTTCGTCTATCGTATAGACTATCGACACTCGTTCGTCTCAAGATGGCCGTTTCCGACAGCAGTGATGATGGCATTGACGAAGGGATTGACGAAGAAGACGATGGCATTGGCGAAGAGGATTACGAAGAGGATTATGACCATGATAGGGACTTCCAGATCAAGTACGTTGACCATTACAAGCAGGCTAACGTTACGGACTTCTTCAAGCAGAAAAGGAGACGCGGCAGACCCAAAAGATCGACTCTTGCCAACGAAATTGTTCCTGTGAAGAAGAGAGCCGTTGGTCGTCCCAAGGGATCCACCAAGTTTAGGACAACCGCAGAGAAGAACAAAGCAGGAAAAAAGAAGAAGGCTCCTGCGAAGAAGGCCGCTCCTTCAGCCAAGGTTGATGCGCCAAAGAGGAAGCGCATGAATTGGTCTACGCCCAAGAACAGGCCGAAGTTTGCAGCTGCCATTACGGAGTGGCTGAACCGGAGTGGAAGGGCTCTGGATTCACAAGGAGAGCCAACCGTCTCTATGGCTCAATTCGCCAAGATTGTTGGTATCAAATACAATACCTTCAAGGCCCACGTCTGTAAAGATGAATGCAAAAGACGAACAGTTACCAATGGCCAAGGAGCACGCCCCCTGATCTCCAAAAAGGATCAAATATTCGTTGCCACAGTTGCAGCCAGGATGGATAGAGGCAACGATGGAGCCTCCGCTAGAGAGTGCATAGACATGATCCAAGACGTTGCTCCCGAGCTCACTCGCAAGCAGGCTTCCGAGCATTTCCACCGTACATTGTTGACGTCTTATCCTAGCATCATCAAGCCAAAGACAGTTGTGGCTCAAGCCTCAACTACAAAACGAACCAACATTAATGTGCAGCAACAGTTCCGTTGGCACAAGACCGTTGATGGTGCTTTCGAAGAACTCCGAAGGAGGAACCAAGGTCGCTGCAACGTTACAGGAAAATCCTTCGGTGAGGTCATGGATCATTTCATCACTGGAGGGGACGAAACCTGCTTCATGGCTTGCCCGGATGGCTCTACCAAGGTGGTTGGTGCTAGCGGCAGAACCAAGCATGAAAAACGAACCAGTGATAGTCGAGATTCAATCACAATGTACCGTACCGGAAGTGCTGCTGGTGAAACTGGGCCTACTGTGTTCCTTCTCAAAGGGAAGAATAAACAGCTCGGATACACGGATAAGTTTCTAGAGGAGAATGGAGCGAAGTTTGGTTCCACCGTGATTATGACACCGAATGCGTTCATGACTACGGAAGCCTGGGAAGAAATGACAATTCCTGTTTGTCAGGGTCTACGGAAGATGGATCCGATTGTGGAAGAAAACCCGCAGTGGTGGATCCTAGAAATTTTCGATGGCTTTGGCGCTCACCTAGCTTCTTTTCCTGCTTTGCGCAACAGATTTGAATACAAGATATTGTCGCTTAAGGAGGAGGGTGATTCTTCTCACGTCAACCAAGCATACGATCGACTTGTTGCCAAAGCAGATAAGGCAGCAAAGAATGAGTGTCTGTCCCATTTGCGTCGAACGGTATTTGAGAATCGTGGAGTGGTGGACCAGTGGAAGATGGTCCATGTTGGTCTGTACGCTGTACGCCAAACAAGCTCTTCGGCTTGGCATCGTTCCTTTGCTGCGGTGAACTTGGATCCACTCTCGAGAGTTCCCTTTTCAGAGTGGTGTCTCAAGATTGCAGATTTCATGCAGGGCGGTGACTCGTTCAAGACCAAGGGAGCACTGGATCTGTATTCGCTCTTGCCACCGTTTTGGCACGGAATGACGCCAGAAGAAAAGAAGATGTCAGTGGCCGTCTACAAGTCGCATGATTGTTGGTCGGTGCAGTGCATCAGTGCCATTGTGGAGAAGACATTCGTCCCAGCCAGTCAATTGCAGAATTTGCGGGTCTGTATTGAAATGGCATCGATAAAGTCTAGGAGCGAGAGCTCTGGATCCCGTCAGAGATAGCTCCAACAGCTATGCTGGCCTACAGCTCCAGCACCCACAGCTGGCTTATCTCCAGCAAAGCAGCGAGAAAGGATCGTCCTTTCTACCATAGTTAAGAAAATAGTACGAAAGATTGAGACCGATCCTGATTAGCTTGTAGCCCCATTGATACCGCAGCAGTTGATACCAATCCTGTTGAGGCCGGGCAGAAGCAGTAGGAGGTAGCAGATAGTACTGTTCCCAGACTGCCACTGCACGATTGAATAACGAAGGCCACCAGCTCCTGAGGTGAGCTGGCCCAAAGGGCCCAGCAGAGAGCTCTGCTGGCCCTCCTGTCTGACTGACAGGACCAAGTCCTTGGTTTGGTGCCTACTGGAGGTGTTGGAATACTCCTGAGGCACGACAAGGCTCCCTGAACTGCCTGACTACCGCTGTACCTGAGGAAGGGTTTCAGCGAGATCCAGTCCACTACTTGCGTATTGGAACTGATCCTTCAAGAAACTTACTGGGCATTGGAAGATCCTTCGCATCTCGATAGGATGCTTCCCGGCAAAGATGCGGTAGCCATAGCAGCTGTGGATCCAGAAGTTGCAACGGCTGAAGCCAAACGGAAAACGGCTAATGATGGGCTGGACATGTTCCTCCTCAAGCCGAAAGCAAAGAAGGGTCTTGATCTGTTCGAGCACATGTGCGAGAAGCGTACAATGTTTGATGCCAAGTTGTCACCGTCAAAGCATCTAGATGTATCCGTGTCGGAGCAGAATCGAAAGAAGCTGTCCGGAGCAGTCGAGACGGTGGCGGCCAAGAGAAAGATTATTCAAAAGAATGTGGTGGCAGCGAACAAGATGAAGGCTGCCAGGAGGAGGCTGGATGGCAGTGGCAAGGTTAAGAATCACGCCGCTCTGGTCAATGATGAGAAGGCTTTGCTGACATTGAAAAACAAGCAAATGCTCACAGATAGTTTGGCCCAGATTGAGGAGCTTCACAAGAAGCAGGCAGTGGAAAAGAAACGCCAAGCCACAGAAAGCCTCAACAGCTTGGCTCCAAAGGCAAAGGAGAAGCTCGGGCGAAAGCAGGTTGTTGCTTCCCTGACTAAGCCCGAGATCGTTTCCCTGTTGACAGTCTACTTTGGGTCCAAAGCGGACACCAAATTGGCCAAGGGAAGCCTGGTAATTGAATTGGAGAACAGGATTGAGTCCAAGCCTGATGTGCTACAGGTACAGTTGAAGCCTAAAGCAGCTCCAGTAGCTGCTTTGGCTACTGGGATGCTCTAGATTCAGCCAGGTCTTAAGCTATATAGCCATAATAATATTATAGTCTTAAGGTATCAGCCCAGAATATTACAATAGTCTTAATCTGTAGTGGGTCTTATAGTGCATATCACTCTATAGGCGACAATCATGGGATCGATGACTACAGCTCAACGCACAAACTCAATCCGAAGCCTCTCCTATCCTCTTTCGTTTCTTCATTCTCCAGCTCATCATTTTCGACAATCCACTAGCAACAGTCGAAGCTCTGCACTTTTCTCTCTTCAATCCTTCGTCTCCAAGCTACCATGAACACCAACGCTTCCCTTCAAGTCTTTGACCTTTCAAGTCTACCTCTTTATCCCATTGATTCCACCATGGCCGATCCCTCTTCCACCAAGGCGTCTGCCACCAAGACCGATTCCACCATGGCTGATCCCTCTCCCGCCCAGCCGTTTGCCGCCAAGACCGACACCACCATGGCCGATCCCTCTTCCACCAAGCGCAAGTGGAAGACCGACCCTAACTTTGCTGAGTTTCGAGGCATCCAAACTACCGAAATCAAGGGAGCCATGGACATGCATCACCAAGTTGATGCCGCCGCTTGGCATTCCCGAGTGCTGTACACGGACAAGAATGGGAAGGTTCTCTACGCTGTCACCGTTGTGATGCCTTCGTTGGTCTGCCACTAAGCATTCAACAAGAAGTATCTTGGGCCTCCCGGCATTAACCACGCCGTCCTTCCCTGGTACCAGCTTCCAGACAAGGACCCTTCTGACGATGTTGAAGCCATCACGGTCCAGTGTTTCAACATGCATAGCATCGCCCTTCTTGCTCAGCATGGGTGGTGGGTCAATGCTGTTGTGACATCAGGGGGCCAGTTGGAAGAGCATGCGCAACGTCTGGTTCAAACCTTCGTCCACGACGGGGAAGGCGACTGTATCATGTTCTTGAGGGGTTCAATCCTCCCACCGGAAGAAATCGCAACCGCCCCCTCTGCCTTCCGTGACGCTAGCGAAACCCCTCCCGATGCTGACTTGATGGCCATGATTAAGGAACAGATCGAAGCCTTCAACGCCAAGAACAAGAAGGAGCCCGAGGAGGAGCGTTGGGTGCAGGGCCCATTGATTCCCATGCCAGTTCTTGCTGAGGGCCAAACACTGGTGGTTCGAATCAGAGCTTCAGGCGATACTGAAGACACTGTTCTTCGTATCAAGGCAGTGGCCAAGAAGGATCAGAAGGATGGCGGCGCCAAGAAGGACAAGCAGGATGACGGCAGCAAGAAGGACAAGCAAGATGACGGCAGCAAGAAGGACGTCAACAAGCCCTTCAAACAAGCTTTGCATCCCTTCATCCGGCCTGGTGAGGCCTCAAGCTCTGATTCTGGCTCGGACGATGATGATGAGGTTATGGAAATGCCTCCACCCGCCCCTCGCAAGATTGATGCCGTTGACTTGACCAATGTCGACACTACTGATGATGACGAGGAGGAGAGGATAGCGATGACGAGGAGGACGCGATAGCGATGAAGATGACTCGAACAGCAAGTAGATTATCGGCGCTCATGCTTATTTCATCGTAGCCTTTTAACACTCTATAGTACTATTGATTTGATACTACAACCACAGGTACTCAAGTAGGGTAGCTAGTTTGCTTGTAGTTGTTACGTGTGAAGCCAATGACTCGATGTAGCCAAGCTAGAAGCCAAAGCCAAGGTTGCCCGTGCCATCATGGTATGACAGTGACAGCTACTGTGTCTACTAGATTTGCTAGCTCTTGACTAGGAAGTAGAACCAGTAGCTGTCACAGTCATACCATGAGGGCAAGTCAATACATACACACTACAATGCGGCTAGCTAGCTAGACGAGGAGGGAGGAGAGTCAAGTCAAGTCAAGTCAAGTCAAGTCAATAGATAAGAAGAGTACTATTATTTTGGATACCTACACTGCTACTGCTGTTGGTGGGAGCATACCTCCCATTATGATTGTTGCCATTTGCCTTGTTGGTTGTCACCGATAGGTTTGTTGTTGTAGATTGCATATTCAATCTTCATCCTCCACAGCCAGTCTCATAGGTGTACTCAGTATCAGTGGACCGAGTGCTGATCTGCTGATTTCCAATCAAATCTACCAACTCCACCAAATCAGCATCTTCCTTCCTTTCATCCCAAGGTTCCAAGGTGCCACTGCTTTCTCATCGTTTGTTGTTGTGTGGTTTCTTCTTCTTGACAGGAACAACAGCAGCAGGGACAGGCTTGACTGCAATAGACATAGGTGGAGGCTTCTTCAAGGCAGCAGGAGGCTTCACTGGAGCCACCTCAACCGGAGTAAGACAAGGTTCAGCCACCACACCACCTCTGCTCCTGGATCTGCTCCTGGGCCTGTTGGCTCAACAAAGCGGCCCTGGCCAGCAGGCAAAATGAACACAATCTCAATGCCTCTGTCAGTTTTCATAACAAGCTCTCTTCCTGAAAGGGGTGAGAATCCAAAGCTGACAAGTCTGGAATCCTTGTCAGCCACCTTCTCTGACAGATGAGTACCAACCTTCCTGCCTGCTCAACAGTCAGATACTGGTTCTTCTTGAATCTCCAGAGGAAAGTGCAGTCTTCATCCCACACTTCCACTAGCATATCCAGGTTCGACAGCAATGAAGCCATGGCTCTGGTTGTGGCAGGCGAAGGCTTTGGCTCGATACTCAAGTCAAGGTGGTAGAAAGAAAACAAGTGGCTGTCACCAGTCCGTTTGATGTCCATCTTGAGTCAGTGAATGGAGGCTGGAGAGGAGAGTGGAGAGCCGGAGAGTGGAGAGTGGAGAGTGGAGAGCGAGATCCGGAGCACTGAATGAATCGACCTCTTCTTCTTCTTCTTCTTTCTTCTCCTGAAAGCCCTCAATATTTCACCACCAAAGCGGCGCCATAGGATAGTCAATGAGAGGATGCACATGAGGTAACGGAGAGGCTGGCTAGCTAGTGGCCGAAAGAGGAGGAAAAGCGCCATTGTGCCGTGCCTTTTTATTTTTCGATCGATTCAAAAGTTTGTGGAGTGAGTGGCTCCACGCTGACAGGATACCTTCATTAGAGTTGAGGCTTATCCGTTACTGGCTAGAAATATTTAGCTATACAAATTACTAGAGTATGGCCTGCAGGCTCTATCGCGCTTATTAAGACGAGGCAGTGGAACTCATTCATTTGATACGACTGTGCCTAATCCACTTGCTAGACTCTCCACGATCTCTAGCTAGTACCGGTAGCCAGCCAGCTATCTGTTTGCAGTTCCACAACATGCGGTCAAAGCCTGCCTCATCACCTCAATGTTCTGTTGTATACTGCGGGTCGCCCTGTGCCCACGGTTATGAAAACCGCTGGTGCTAAGGTAATTAGGCCGTATTATGGTATTTAGAGCAGCATCAGCGTTCCACGGCTGCCCCAAGATAAAAGGTGGCGCGGATGCAGTCGATGGCTCAACCATCCAAGGCTCGGAGCAGCGCTAATGGCCACTACCGGTATCACCCTTGCAGGCATGGGAGCATGATGCTGGATCATGGAGGTGCGTTCAACGATCGCTAAGTTCTCTCACGGGAGGGGGATTTCAACGATTTCTTCTAAAGGCTGAGTCTCTCAGACCTCATTCATTGAGGGAGATAATACAAACGACGCTTTTGCTGGTAACAAGATACAATGATCAGGGTCAGGATACTTCTACAAGTATGTCTCCTCGTTGTACATGCCTCGTCGTTGGCGAGAGCTGATATGATGGAACAGTGGTTAGAGTCAGAGAAAAATCACCGCAACCTGTTTCTTCGAAGCAGCGGCCAACTTGGGGAAATTTGTGGTCGGAATACACTTTGTGCGGAAGGCTTGCAATGCGTCCGATCCTTTGCGAGAAGTACGTGCCTACCCCTGGACTGCGCAGAAGATGTTATTTTGACAGAACTGGTGGACAAGCTCGACATCGAAAACTACGGAACTAAGATTCTGGCTGCAGCTAATATCGAGATGGGAGACGATATGTTCAACGAAACAACCATGGCACTGGGCGAAGGTGCTCTGAACGAGTTTGGTCTCCGACATATTTTGAAGGATAATTTCCAGACATCTATTGTAAATGCCATGCTGGCCAATCCCCTGAATATGACGGACTATTTGGCTCGGCTGGAAAGCTGCACGGCTGGAAAACAAGGAGGAGGAGGAGGTACCGCCGGCAGTGGTGGTTTTGTTTTGACCATTGCAGCTGCGTTCAAGTTTCAGTACTCATATTATTATATCCAAGGGACAGCCGATGACGCGGGTAGCATCTACTCCAACCTTTGTTTTGGATTGGGCCCACAGGCCGGTTTGACTGTTGGAGGAATGGGGGCAGTGGGGTTCGCCAGCAAGAAGAAAGATTTCTTGTCCTGCAGCTGCCAGTTCGATGCCGGTTTCACTGCCATTGCTGGTTTGGACGTTGCGAATGTATACACCATCCCTGATCAAGTCCAAACACTGGAATTCCACCTCAATTCTGGGGCGTACGCTGGAGGCAATTTGGGTTTTTGTTACGTGGACCATGTTGCAAATTATGGAGATCCCTTCTTCACCTAAGAATCCAGCACCGGCAGGTCTTCGTTCTGGCTGAAGAGATTGCTGGAGTTTTGATTGCTACCATTCCAAATGATGGTTCTTTCGCGGAAGACTTGCTACGGTCGTTACGCTTTCTTCTACAAGGAAACTAAATACTTCCAATCTACCCACTTTGTAGACGGATAAAAAGTCTCCTTTTTCTGTATATATAGACTGATTTTGGGGACAGCAAAGAGCCATACGGTAGACCCCTCTTATTCACGCATTTCTTCCTTGGCTGCAGCCTGCAGTTGTTGTGTGTGATGCATGCCCTACTAGCCTGCTCTACAGCTTGTACCATTTGCAGCTGGTGGTCGACCGTAGCTATCACTAGCGCTCACACCCAAGATGCAAGGGACAGGCGCTGTGTTCCCATCCGGTAGAGATGAATGGCAATGGGCAGCATACCAGTGGTTAAAAGCGTTCGACCAGCAGTTGTCTCCACGCTCTTGGGGACGACGTTAGATAGATGTACTTTTACGGTACCATAAGGTACTTTTACCGTGGAATGCGTGACCGTGGAAGAATATTTGACAGTCGAAGTCATGGTCAGTGTGCGTCCTTCCTTTTATAGATGATGACGTGTTTTAAAAATTAAAAGCCAATGTCCCAATCATAATGGAACAGCGAGTTTGGAATCAAGACCTCTCAACCTCTCGAAGGAATCAATCCCAAAGGAATTTCTTTCATAATTTATTTTTAGCCTCGTTGTCAAAACAAACATCAGACCATGAATTCCATTCAACAGTTCGTTTTTGGGTACGGGTCCTTGATCTGCCCTCACAGTCGCGCCATTACAGCTCCCACATTGGCGGAAAGGACAGTCACTCCGGTGCTGGTGCGGCATGTGGAGCGGACGTGGGCCAAAGCTGTCCCCAGCGTTGGTTTCACGGCCATGGGTGTTCGTTTCGCAGATGACGCCGAGTGCGTGGGAGTGCTGGTGCCTGTGAATGATCGCGAGTTGAGTCAATTCGATGCCCGTGAGCGTGGGTACAATCGAGTGCCGTTGTATATCAATGATGTGGAGCCGGTGCCCTTTTTGGATTCCAACAAGTACGAGAAAGACCCATTTTGGCAGGCCAAGGCCATGACACAAGACCAAAGTTCGATCCGAATTTGGATGTACATGCAACAGAACCTTGCCCCTCCTTCCGAAGACACTCCTATTGTTCAGTCCTATGTGGATACCATCTTGAGAGGATGTCTGACCATTTCGGAAGATTTTGCAGAGCAGTTCATTGCCAATACCAAGGGTTGGCATCCTAATGAGATTTCGGATGATGAGGAAGATGATGAGGAGGAAGACATGGATATTGGCAGCGACGAAGAACAATCTACAGAAAATGACAACTCGTCATTATCTGATGAGGATGTCTTTTGGGTTGATGACCGTCATGACCCCATCTACCCTCGCGGAGATCAAAAATTCATGCTCAAGAACAAAAAGAAATTGGACTCTCTTCTGAAACGTCACAGGGAAGAGTTCCAGTTTCGTACCACCTTGTCCCAGCAGTAGGCTGTCGCTGGTGAGCTTCAGTTTTGTGGTGGCAACAATGAAACCAACAGGAGGCGTACCGTCCATGCAAGCAAGCAAGCAAACAAACCTGCCATTTGACAGATGGAAGAGAGCCTTCTTACCTTACTAGTCTGTTGTGTTTGTCGTCGGGATGGAATCGACACTGCCGTTGCTCAAGAGCCGGCTCTAACATTGTGCCAGGTTTTCAAAGAATCGAAGCGAGGCGCCTGGTTAAAATTAATCCCCAACTGGATAGCATGATATCTCAAATCAATATGCATAATGAACCTTATTATTAGTTTTTTAGCTGATTGAATGAATCATTCGCCCCTTCTTCTGTCCTCCTATGTTTGTGAAGTGTTGTATGATGTTAGCAAAAGTGGCTGAACTTAGTAAGTTTACTCACCAACTGCTGAATCGCTGGCTTTCCTCTTGGTAACTTTTCGGTTGTTTGACCTTTTCACCCCCCATTCGAAATCATCAGGGCTTGGGCTCTTGGGGTACTTGTGAAATGTGGGATTGTGGAGGCAGGCTCTGTAGATTTCGTTGCATTAGTTCATTAGCTTCTCTGGCAATTCTCTGAATCGTTTCGGCTAGCTAGCTAGCTAGTGCAAAGACTGATGTCTCCTGCCCTCAAGGTCTTGTTGACCTGTTTGTCGGTGAGGTTACCTCACCACTTGTAAAGGGGATTTCAAAGGGGGAGGATTGTCACTTTTTTAAGACACACTTTTTCTTCGAACTAGCTAGCTCTAGCTAGCTAGTACTAGTACGGTACTGTAGTAGAGAACAAGGGACAGAGATCCCAGATCGCCAGTGAGCCACGTTCGTGAACAAACCTCCGTTCTGCCGTTCTGCTTCGGCACTCTCAAAAGATCCCCTCTGAATCTGTTTTGAGTAGTTGACACCATGGCCGACCTTGACGATTCCTTCCTTGAAGTCCATGCCGTAGAGGATGGAACACCCCCTGCTATTGTAATACTGTTTGGCTGGTTAGGATCTCAATCGAGGCACCTGAGAAAGTATGCTCAACTCTATCGAGAAAGAAAATGCTCGACCATTCACGGAATGGGGGATACTGCCGTGAGTAGTTATTTATAGTTGGTCGTTGCATTCGTGGTGTTTCATGGTTCAGGCGGCTCTGATTTCAATCTCATCATTGTGTTCGCTTCTTCTATTGATTAATTCCTTCAGTCTGTCATGTTCAGGCGAAACGAGAACTTGAAAAAGTTGGGTATGGATGCTGCCAAAGAAGCAATTAAGCTACTTAAAGCATCTGAAGACAAGACAATCCCAGTCATCATTCATGTTTTCAGTGGTGGTGGATGTGTTGTTTTGGAGCAATTGGAACTTCTTCTGATGGAAGCTAGAGATGCCAAAGAACCAAAAACTGGCAATCAGGAGGACTTGATGACCCTTTATGATGCTATACAGAGAGGCGGACAGGTCTTCGATTCCAGCCCAGCATACCTGGGGGTTGGCGCTGGGATCCAGGCAATTGCGGCCGGAGTTCCCAATAGAACTGTGCAACTTATAATCCAGTTCATGTTCGTGGTGTTTTCCGTTATCACCATGATCATTTGTAAGCTGACGGAACAAAAACCCGGAGCCGAATTGCACTGGCAGCATATGCTGGACTCAGATATCGCCAAGCGACAAGGTTACATTTACAGCACCTCAGACAGATTGACGGACTATGAGAAGGTCCAGGAGGTGATTGAATATAGAAAGAAGCGTCCAGAAAGCAAAGTGACGGTGAAACGATTTACGAAATCCAAGCACTGTCAACATTTGATGGCTCACCCTCAGGAATACAATGCGTTCCTGGATGAATTCCTTGCCTCAATCAAGGAACAAAAGACGGAACAAAAGTTGCTGGAAGAAGATCCTGACATGACCGACTATCAGCTAGGAATGGACTAACCGCATTGCATGGCTGGGAGGCGCATGAGGCACACGACAACCCACTTCGGTATCATTCCCGATGCTTACATGGCCCACGCTGATATTCAGTTGCATGGAGGCTGTCTGGTTCGTCGTGGGGCCCGCACCGCAGAAAGTATGGCTCTTTTGTGGAGAGCCAGAAACATCCCTTCTCATCAGGGCGAAGCCAACAGCAAGTAAACTATTTCATTACTGTATCACAAGTTCATTGCGTATCGTCTGGTCGTGAGATCTGCTGTCCGCCAATTCGAAGTATCAAGAGGCCGGGCTCCCCGGATCAATCGAATCATCGTCCTGGAGGCTCAAGCGAGTGAACAGACGTACGGATATTTCTGGAGAACATGAAACAAGCACGGAACGTCGTCTGATGCATCGGCCAACACTTGCACAATGGTATGGTCTCGTTCCTCGTCTTTCATGGCTTCGAGAATCGGAACGTATCGGTTGAGCTTCAGATAGTGCTCCAGTTTGGCAGTAAGCTCTTGATCTTCGTACCCAAAGGTGTAACCATCACGCCTGAAGAACCCAAAGTCCAACAGTGTTCTATTGCGGCCTTTTTCGAGCAGCTCCAGCCAGGATTGTTGAATTGCAACCGGGACAAACAAGTTGACGCCTCCCTCTGCTTTGATCCTTAGCCTCCGTAGACGCGTGTTGGACTCA
>CAICTM010002339.1:0-15700 GCA_903772945.1 Seminavis robusta
GTTTTGGAGCTGTCCAACATAGGTCTCAATCAGATCATTTTCTGTACTGAGCCAGATTTGGTCATCACAATAATTTAAAATACCATGAGTTGATGCTCCTTATGAATAAAAAAAAATGGGTCTGCTGCCGAGGTTTCGAAACCAAGTTGGATAATACCGCGACATAGATGCACATAAAATAATTTAGGTGAACCGGTCTGCCCATAGATGGACTTGCCAAGTTTCAAAACACAGTTCTGTCCTTCATAGCCTTTGGGTTGATAGTACTTAGGCAATTCCAAGTACAGTGGCTGGTCGACAAGCTGAGGGCTTTGACAGAAAACAAGAGTAAAATCAACTTATCTCGATTCCCATCCATGAGAAGCCTTGGCAAGAATCAAGACCGGCCCCTACACCTCATCTCGGTGGCAGGCCACACCAACAAAATGGAGAGGTGATTGCGGACTTCGGCCCGCCTTCTATCATACGAGAACTGAAGGTTTTCTCTCTGCCACGCCACCATACTTACCATGAATTTGAAATTATTTACTTGTCCGTCTGGCAACCTATTAATTCGTTGCAACCATTTTCCAGGAACCGCCCTTAAGTGTGAGGGCATAGTAGAACGCTGTACGATTTTGGAATGTTTGCAGTCCCTTTGCCTTTCAATTTGGGTTCTTGGCAATTTCTGCCCATTTTTGCTGCCCAGAAATGTCCATGGCATGGTTCTCCCATCTAGAGATTCCGTTCAGAGAGGGGTAGATCAGGGTCTTTGTAATTTTTGGCCTTGAGAGCCAGGTGGCTTTGAAGAATGCCCGGATGAAATGATTTCTGGGTGTTGGTCAAATGTGAATAACCATTCACCTGAGACTGCATCATGTGCCCAGAAATTGGGGTAAATCCAAAGGTCAAAGCTAAAGCAAAACTCAACAGGGATGAAGGACGCGCATATGTTGTTTTTTCAAACTTTGGTCCATCGCTCTCAGAGTCTCAAGTCTTCTTTGCTGTGGGCTTGTTCTACTGCGATTACGTTACCGAGGGTGTCAGAGATTGGTCTCGATGTGGAATCAGGTGGTGGGGTTGCTGATGGTGGGAGGCTCCCCGTCCCAAGAAGAGGGTAAACTTTGAGTCTGAAGTGGTGGCATACGATCTGGAATCTCCCTGTTGAAACCTGGGGCTGTGCTGAGGACGGAGACTTGAAAATGAAAGCATCATCCCTTTTATCTTGCTTTGTGCTCCATCCTGCTATAATTTTCTTCCATGTCGAAGCTTCTGGAGAAGAGATCGGTGCTGGTTTTTGATTGGCCTTTGCGGCCCGAGTTAAGCTAGTGTCTTCAATTCGCCCGGGTCCCTCTTAGTTATAGTTATATTTTTCCGACGTTTTATCTTATATTTTTCTTGCCTTTAGATAAATGCTAGTTGAGGCACTAGCCTCGCTGTTCTGTTCTTTATTTGCGAAGCGGGAACGCTTTGACAGCGAGGACTCGACTGTGACTCGGTTCTGCTTACGTTTTCACAGGTGCAGAAAACGCTCAGACGGCTTACTAGCCAATGCTACCTGGGCGGTCTTCGTTCAAATAAGCTGCTCGTTTGCGGAATGCGGACCCGCAAACAATGATGCGGAGCCAAAGCAATCCTGGAACGCTCGATGAGGAGTTGTCCTCCGGATTGGTACCATACCAGGTACGATGGTGCGGTACGATTTAGCCAGCCATCAGGAGTCACGAGCATGTAATACAGAGTTGCTATGCTAGCTAGCTAGTCAGAGCAAAACTGGAACATGAATTTAAGTTAGATGCAGCAGTTGAGGAGCTTCAAGCTTGCTTTTGAGTCCACAGCAGCTTTGCTTTCGCGTCCAGCCAAAGAATCTATCTATCCTCTAGCTAGATCCGGTTGCCACCAAGACCGCTAGCCAGCTAGCTTTCCAAGAGAAATCACCGCCTTGCACTTCTGGCTAGCAAAAGCTACGACTGTACTAGTAGCTGCCCTGCTACCGTATCCTCTTCTCGTTTGCAAGACGCGACCTTGATGACTTGATCTTGGTGATCCTTCCGGATAGTACATGCGGTGGAAACTTTTTGCAAGACTTGCTTGTGTACTGGTACATGCTCGTTGCTGTTCCCTTCCATGGGGGATGGGCAAATCTTGCAATAGCCCTGTATTGTAATGGAGTGTGACTCGCCAAAATCAGTTAAAAAGACGAAATTTGTATTTTTGTAGGAAGATAAATTTATTAATAATTGGATTGCATTGGATTGGATTGCATTGAATTGGATTGAATTGGATTCCAAATAGTACTGTTATTTATATAGTAGACTGTAATTCAATGCAATCCAATCTAATCCAATGCAATCCAATCAAATCCAATAGAGAAAAACAGCCAAAGTGAAAGATTGGCTTGGCGCACACAATTTTTTGCAAAAACGCTCTAACAAATTCAACACAGAGCCATGGGCAAGTTTGCTCATCCCCATGCATGGCTCGGTTTGCCTGCTCGATTGGAAAGAACAATCCAGGATAGTGGGCGCAGGAGTGGCTGTATTCGCTCCAATGAAGCTACCGGTCCTATGAAAAAAGGCGGCGTCTAGCAAGCTGGCCGCCCGGGAGTAGCTCGATGGTTCGTTCAAGTTCCTAGCTAGAAACCTCTTTGGAGACCCGGGGGAGGACTCGAATCCTTCTGGGTGGGCAGCTTTGCGGCTCCCTCTGACTGAGCTACTATGGCTCCTAGCTTGCTATCTACTAGCTAGCTGCGGTAGCTGGTGGGCCATCGGCCGCTGAGGTCTCCATGCATGGCGCTTCTCATGATCCCACGTCCTTGGACGGTTGGCTGCACTACGTTACGAACCAGGCCTGAAAATCGTGGATGTCTTATGTAGTAGCTCGGCCCCTTCTCAGTTCCCGAGAGAGCAATGGAGGCTTTCTCAGCTGCCTCGTAGAACTACTCTACTCTATCCTTGGTGTTTTAGTCCGTCCCTGCAGTGCGCTGTCAACGGCACGAACGTAATCTTGATAGAACAGCGTTTGGATGATAGATATGATATGCATGAATTGAATTGGATGTACTGTAGGTTATATTATAACTACCTCGTGGTTATTATGAATAGTTTCATTTCGATAGTAGCTAGCTAGCTAGAAGGAATCAAATCGAGGTCGTTGTTGCGGTCTCCGCCGTTGCTGTTGTCGGCGTCGCACGGGAACTGGGCTGGGCGATCGTCGATGATGCTGTCGCCGAGAAGAAGAAGAAGTGGAGGGCTGACGCCGATGCCATCGGTAATACTGCCACTCGCGGTAGGAAGTGTCGACAATAAGACACAATAGCGACAACCAAACGAGACTGGTTCCCCAAAAGAATTGCGACGGAGCTTCTCTTGAATAGTCGCTGGAGTCAACAACAAAGGAAGTTTTCAACTCTCGGCCAAACGCCAATGGTTCCTGATGGAATTGATAGGAATGGGCTGCACTGAGAATGGGCCGCTGCTTTTTGTGGTAAATTTGGGGAGGGGCGGTATGGTGTGCCGCGGTGCTATTAGTCTTGTGGTATTTGGTCATACCCGCAGTCCGTGGTTTGTGTCGGAATTTGGGCAGATTGGCGAGTGGGACTAGCGTCTTTTTCTTGTTGTTGTATGTAGAGTTGTTGATGGGCTGTGTCGTTGGAGTATCGAGCGGTTCGAGTGCATCCGGAGCCGTGGCCGTCAACAAGGAGGGTTGAAGTACCAAAATGCCATAGACAAAGAGAGTCAGGAATCCTCGGACACAGCGTGAATTGACCAGCATTTGACGGCGCTGTAACCGACTCTCCTGCGATAGCGTCAAGCGAAGCGTTCGTTGACTCGTAGGAGCGGTAGTCTCATCCGGACGACGGAATAAGGACGTGTCATTGTGCTCTTCCAAATCGACGCTGAGCGTGCTATCGTCGTCGTCTTGGCCATCTTCCAACAACAACTGATTCTGGTTGTGGATGATACTCTCGGAAGCGCGGCGTTGTTGTTGGACCGTGTCGACCGTATGAGCGCGACGTCGGCTGCTGGCGTTGGGAATCGTTACGTGGTGCAAGGGAGGAAGGACACTGTCAAAGAGCTCTTCTGCGCAAGAAGTACTGACAGTCGGCGGACCCTCTAGATCATTCAGGAATTCGCGTTCTTCGTCTTCACTCAACAATGCGTCGTCCATCGGATGGTTGTTGTCACTTGTCTCGTTGTTGCTATAGATGTTGTTGCGGTTCATTGCTACAACAGACTCCGCAGGTTAACGACTAGCACGAGTATGATGGTTACGTTGAGTTGCTGCCCACGTCAAAACTGGTGGGGTCGCTTTCTGTCGTTGTCAATGGTCGGCACAAGCTGATCTGAGAACAACAAAAACTCAAAATTCTCTCATTCAAATCTCTCTTCTATCTCTTCCCTTCGCTTGCTTGCCAATGGGTGCCACCGGATAGTATACAACCAATGCAACACACACACGACAGAGTCGAGTCAAACAATTTGTATGTGTTTTCTTTCGGCGTACCGTTGACAGCTATGCTTGGTGTTGATGATATGATGCGATCCCTTCCTTTCGCTTCCGCTACATTTCTTGACAGCATTCCCAAAGCCCACAACCGCCTCACTATCGCTGGTAAAAAGGCTGAGAGCGAGCCTGCCTGAAATTTTCTCGTGCTTGCCAGGCCGTACATGTCCCAGTAAGTGTACTCGCGACCGGGCAGTGTCCCCGGTTAATTGCCGCGTAAACATCTTACTAGTACAGTACATGCTACAGTAATATCGCAGGTAAGCGAGACTCCCAGTTCCTCTTGTTCCTGGGGCTGGATGAAACACACACAAAGAATTAGACCCTTGTCAATGTCCCGGGGACATTATAACTCTTCACTTATTTCTAGTAGGCGGGTCCAAATGAAGGATCGATACCGGGTCTCTTTTACAATAAGAAAGAGATCTCTTCCGAATGATGTTGGGCTCAATGAAACATACACGCAGATTGAATCTATCTAACTCCAAAAGATTCTGCGAGGGTGAGCTACAGATGTTCCAGAGACCTTACATGCAGTACCGGCGGCAAAAGATAGATGCTACAATTCACTTCTGCGTTTAGCTATTAGGCACATTTCGCAACGATCGGTAGAACTTTTGCTTCTGGGACCCGGTAGGAGGCTTGCATTGTTTGCTAGCTAGGTGAAGGGATTTTCTGAGTCTGGGTACATGCCAGTGGGTGCTGGAGGGAGAAATCCAAACAGTTGATTTGGTGACACAAGCATGCACACGAGCCAGTTTGGAGTTACCGTACCTGGCCCGGGAAAGGATGCTGGCTGAGAGCTCTGATGCTGATCCAAGTGCTTGCCAGCCAGGTGCCGGATCCTCCTAGAATCTTTGTACTGTAACAGGATGATACCGTAGGTCATCTCCGGGCATGGCCAGTTCTCTGTAGTTCAGTTCCCTCATTTCCGGATAGTCAGTTTCCAGGCCCTACTCGAGTGAGCCAGTTTGCTAGAACCTGGGCTCCACAACCTGTGTGTACGTACCAGCTAGCCAGGCCCTTCCAACGGATCTTTCACTGCTGCTGTGGGGAAGTGGGAAGCAACAGATCTCCTCTGCTAGCTAGATCTAGCTGGTAGGAATCTTAGAATACCTTCACGGTTACTATTAGTATATCCCGAGATACGAGTGTTTTTCATGTCGCCTTTCTGAAATGTTTCTGTGTGGTGGAAGCTATTGCACTTCCTGTGCTTGTACGTCCGTTAAATCTTTTGCAAGCATAGTTACAATGAGGACACGCAGGAAACTCCGCAATCCCACAAAAAAGGATGCTTTAGCGAATAAGTCGCGGACAATCGGTGTCAAAATTCCCCACAATCGTCATTTTCTGTGATGCTGTCGTCTTTGAGGTTGTCAACCCAGTTCTTTGATGGCTACCAGCCCAGCAAGCTTGGGCGCAGCCAGCAAATCGGGTGGGCAATCAAGGGGATGTCATGGGTAGACACTTGTTTTCTTCACTGACATCCTACGGGAGCTTGCACTTTTAAGAACAAAGGTGCCAACAGAAAAGTGCAATAGAGGATAGAATATTTAATCCTTTTGATGCTCCCAATCGTAGAAACATCCATTTGAGAAACTCAGCGAATGGGTTTCTTGGCTGGCCAGAGGAGGTCCAAAGTGGTTGTCAATGGCCAGGATGTTTTTCACAGCTTTGGCTGCTTTTACTGCTGATCTCAAAGACCTGCAGCTGGTCTGCTACCGGTACCATTAGTACCAGTTTTACCAGTACCGGTAACCTGGATCTATCTGGCTATGGGTAGAACACCAGCAACAGTTTGACTAACACTGGTGAGGATGATGTGCATATGAAGCTTGAGCGTGGGCTCCTTTGCCAAGGCTACACTCCCACCTGCTCAGTTGCTTGGTCTACTAGCTGGGCAGTTTTCTGGGCCAGCCATGCAGAGATGCCAGTGGGGGGCAGCCACATGCAGATGGCTGTGGGCCAGCTGAGAGTATAGGCAGTCCATGTGTTGTGGCTGGTGTCTGGTGTTGGTACTTGATGTCTTGCTGGTCCATGTGCTGTTGGGTCTGCCTGGGCCACAGTCCTTGGCCGCATTGGACAGGGGCTGGGAGCGACTTAGGCTGGAGATGCAGGTCCATTTGTTGTTGGGCTCCGCCCATGTGATTTGGGTCGCCAGGTGTTGGACTACGTGTGGGCCTTGGTGAAGGTCCATCTGATAGGTCAGTTGCAGACCTGGGGTTGTCTTGATGAATGCCGATGTGGCGAGCCTGGCTGGGCGGACTTGGAAGTGATTAGATGGCCAATCAGTTTGGTCGTCAGGATGTGCTGTTGAACGACAAATGGAGGACTTGCATTGATTGGGTGAGGCATTGTTTGCCCTGGGGGCAGGTTTTGGTCCTGGTAGTAGGGTGGTCTGCAATGATAGGCCGAAAGGATGCGGCTGAATTCAAACAATCAGCCAGTTCGCCGCCGGCAGGCAGAAGAACATGTATGGATCAATATATCTGTTAGAGAGCAGCCATGCATCGCTCAGGACGCTCGTGCCGGCCCCCATACGAAGAGCTCTTCAACATCAAGTTGCATGTCTTGCTGTGAATTACACTCTATCTAGCTCTAGGCTCCTACTATATATTGCAGAAGCAAGGTACATCATTCTTCCATTGAACAAGCCAGTTGCAACCGCCCTTTAGAAACAAACTCTGTGCATAGTAGCGTAGTCTCGTGGCAACGATGCAGCATGCAAAAGGTACAAGTACATCATTAGGTGCATCATTCTTGAGACCGATCGAGACCACGGACGGAAACAGATGGCTTAGCCCGGCTATGCCCAAAATGATCCACCCGCTCAGCGAGCAACGAACTGTTTGAATTGGGCCTGGAGAAATCAAGGAATGGAAGCACAAAAACGAAGAAGCGCCCTTTGAGCCCAGACGGCTGAGCTGCAACATGCTCGGTCAGACAGTGTTTAACCCAAGTGCTAGCAAAGTCGAAGAGAAGGACTTTTGGCTGGAGGGGCCGTAGCCTCGAAGAACACAGCAAAGCTAGCTAGTTATTGCCCAGCGGTATCGTGCCTTCTTTGTTGGCAAAGTAGTGTTCCCTTCAACTGGATGTGCCGGTTGCCGGTTGACGATATGGCCTTGTGCTTTGCTGTGAGGGGCTGGACACCCTAATAAGGAGGGGACATTGGCTGTCCGCACTGGTGTTGGAGAATTTCTTTGTCTGTCAGTGGTTGTAGTTCCCTTGAAGATAGGGACTGGCAAGAGGTCTTTATTATGAGCTTGCTAGCTGGCTGGTGGGGCTCTGGTTACAGGTATTCGGCTTGCGGAGGGTCTGGCCCTTCAGTTGTGGTTGTCCTAGCTGGCTAGCGATAGCCCTGGCTATCTGTTGTGGTTGTCCTACCTAGCGATATCTCTGGTTAACTGGCTATCTAGCTGGCATCAGGGATGTAATACTGCTAATGTGCTAAGAAGTTTCGTTTGTTTGTTTGTCCAAGACTTTATTGATTAGTTGCTTATATAAATGTATGCAAGAGTAACAACTCCTCTTTAGTCTTAATCGTCGGTAGTATGTAAAGCGACGAAGGACAAACGGTGCTTGTGCGCGGCGTTGGTGAAAGTACCCGGACCAAGGATATAATATGTTCAAGAGAGGTCCATTGGGTACCACCAAGCCTTCGTATTCAAACTGATCGTGGCACTGTGCTGTTGGATATAAGATATATACAAAGGATCCAAGACAGCCAGGGACACGTCCAATCTGAATAGTGCACGGATGTGTGTTCCGAAATAATCTCGAGCACAAGAGCTGCAACCATCACACATGGCGGATATAAACAGTGCCATTTAGTTGTGTGGGCGCGCAAGCTCTTGGGCGAGCACAGGAAGCCTGGATGCTGGAATCCACATCATCTGCTGATTATGCAGCAGAAATAAGGGAGGCGTCGCCATCCCATGGGAGGGGAAGTTGGAAGTATCTGTCGTGATTGTACAGGTACGGAAAGGAAAGGGGAGACATGGAGAATATGTGAAAAAGAATATGTTCATCCCATCAAGTCGTTGAGACTGCGGGCTTTCTTGGATCGCGTCATACCGCCGGTGCGGCTGCGCTTTCCAAGGGAGGAAGAATCAGACAGGGTGCTCAGGTTTGTACAGATAGAGGAGACACTCTTGTCGTCATCGTCAGAGGCATCATCCAAGCCAAACTCGATCGAAGGAAAAGCCAAGGGGCTTTCGTCTTCGGTGGCCAAGTTGAAAAGCTCAGACATGTCAAAGGTAAAGGAGGCGTTGGGCGAATCCATAGTGGAGCGCTTCACGCGTTTGTTGCTACTGCTGATTAGGCTCTCAAGAGCAGCGGTAGCGGGGGAAGAAGTGGTGGTGGTGGCTGGTCGGCACATGGTGTTTTTTGTTTTGGGGTTGTGGAATTGAAATAGAGTTGAAAAAGTTATGAGACCCAGTCAAAGTCTTGGGTCGCTCTGTATGAAGGAAGGACTGGATCGGTGTGATTCTTCGCTCAGTACCGTACGTTTGGTAAAGTGCGGTCATGTAGAAACAATTCAAACTTTTCATTATGAATATTTAGGTAAAAAGATTAGCAAAAAGATAAAAAGATAAAAAATTGATTTGCCCCACCATATTTCGGGTAGATACCCCTGGGCTCCAAAGCTACACACCTCTAGCTAGAGAATATGGGTGTTCTAGAAATCCAATTATCTTCCCTATGGAAGATAATAGTTCTTGAAGATAATAGTTCAAGATAATAGACAGTTCTGGCTTCTCAAAAAGTAGATATAATTCCCATCAAAACTTTTTGAAAAAGGTTGAGTTTGGGCTGAGATATGGCCATTTAGATATGGCAACTTGGGATGGCAAGCACCCACTTCTAAAGGGGGTACAATCCAGGAAGTGACCAACAACCAAAAGATGAGGTTCTAGCTAGTCTGCTCCGAAATACTCTAAAGAATACAACTATTTTAAAATAGACCCAATGTTTTAGCATTTGGCAATTTCGGATTGAGAAAACTGGTCCCCCAATTTTTGAAGCATCGGTACGGTACGGTATCCCTCTGTACGGTATCGGCTTGTTCTTTACATGTATAACTTTCTGTCGCTTGTTCTTCCGATTCTTCAAAGCACCACCTCAGTTTTCACTTCTCAATCTCAAGTAAGCCCCTTAAAGCATCTTTAGACGGCAGAACCCAAAGCAATCGAATTTGCATGCACAAAGAACAGCAGAAGGGGCAGGCTACTCTAATAAATGTACAGCACAAGCACAGTACGCAAGGTTGATTGTGATGTGCGTAAGCGTCAATTCTGAAGAATCTGAGAAGCTGGGAACCGCTGGGACCAAGGCGTCAGTATCTATCTGTTTCCTGCACCCAGAATGTTGTTCCTCGCTGCATTTGGTTGTTCTCCAGCTTCTCCAGGGTTTCTTTGTTCTTTGTGGACTCAATAATGGTCAAAGTGTTTGGAGCGAGTGAGCGAGTGACGAACCGAGCCCAGCACAAAGTTGCTCATAAAATCAAAATCGGGGAGGGAACAGGCCCAACATACCGCTATCATTCAACCTTCTCGGTCTGGCCATGAACAGGCTGTGAAATGGGTCTCGCTGAGCGGACCGCGTGCAGGCCTTGCTTACCCCAGTGAGGCTTACCTGTACCGGTTGTCTACCCGTAGTTAATCAGTGAGGCTTGCTGGATGCTCGTTACTCGAGTAAGTGAATCCAGGGGTTTCACGTGATTTCGAAAGGCCGGGGCCTCTGATTTCCAGTTCTTCGTAGGGAAGATAGACTGGCAAGTAGGCTTTGTATTATCGCGCCCTCTTCGGCCAAGCTGCTGCTGAGCTCGAGTTGGGAGCAGCCCCAAGGCACCAGCAACTTCGAATTCGCTCGAGCCTCTGGTTTCCAGTTCTTCGTACGGAAGATAGTGGTTGACAGTACCGTATGATACTGGTAAGCAGGCTTTGCGATTTGCTATGATCGCCCCTTCTTGGACCAAGCTGCTGCTTGGGTCGAGTTGAGGCCCCAAGGCACGCACCGCCAACTTGGATCTTGCCCGCAAGCTGCCACTACTAGCACTATTAGACTACTACTTTGTTTTACGAAACCATTGTAGCTAAACTACGATGCATGTAGCTATGCTTTTTGTTAAAAAGGAAACGTTTGACCCCTGTGCTTCTTGTGGAGGCGAAACTTGCAGGCCATAGGTTATGCACCAGCACACCAGCTCAACACTCAACAAAACGTGCCGATACACGTACATCGTACAGTACCACATGAGCTTGCTGGTGGTCCGTACCGTTACCCTAACGAACGAGCACCGGTCCAGTACAGTACTGTACGGTAGCGTAGCGTAGGCACCGGTACCCGTCCGCGTACTAGTACTGTATGCCTGTCAGACTCGGCTCGTCCGAAGCAGTCCTCGCGCGCGCGCGCGATCGTGGAGGAGCCGTTTCGAAGCAAACAGCCAGCAGCAGCGTGCTGCTGAGGCAGCGCACAGTCGTACAGTACAGCCACCAACAACACCCAGACTTTTTTGCTGGCAAAGAACCGTAAGAGAATGACACACCATGGGAAACGTACCGTCATTTAGCTTTGAAAATCGAGATGATATGAGACGAAAGCTTGAGGAAGAAATGGAAAAGGCAAAGGGAACTTATTGGAATCGTCACGAATCCGTTTGGGACAAGCAGCTGGAGGAGTTTGAAGGATATTTTGCCGTGTACAAGGGTGTTCGCAAAGAGAAAGACATAGCACACTATGTGGACTTGCGGTGCTTGCTTGAACATAGTGAGGGGGAAGAAGCTGTGCTTGAAAACCTAAAGAGGGAAGCGTCTATGATGCCACAGACCCTGACGCCGCGAGTGTTAGCACGAGTTCGACAGACAACGAAATCGTTCCCGGACGGGGAGACAACGCTGGTACAAAAAATCACAGCAAGAAGCACTTGAAAACTATTCGAGGGCGTAAGATTTGCGAGACCAACAAGTCCAAAGCTCACTTGCTTCCAAACGACCCAGTTTGCAACGAGTTTTGGCTACCAGAGCTTCATATGGTCCTGGGGAACACTGCGGACGCGACTGGTACCCCGGCAAAAGCCTTGGAATGGGCAGCACGAACTCATACCAACAAGCTCGTTTTTGGTATGGAGCACTACCATTTTTTTGATGATCTTGAGTACGGAAACATTCTCGCCATCCCACTATTTGAATCATTCGAAGGAGTGGGACAGTGGAATTACAAACAACCCTATGAGATGCTCATTGTTTGCGACTCCATTGAATCTTACAGGCAAGTCGGGATTCTTGGGGACGAAAACCATGTGGAGATGGCTAGTTGCGAAGACGTTCAGCGCGCCACACAACTCCTTTCCACGGCTACGAAGATTCTTGCTGATTCGCTGCTAGTCAACTCGGATTTTTATGACAATGCTGGTGATGGTTCAGGTGAATCCCAAAAGAGAATGAGCATGATGAAAGGATGACAACGAAAATTAAAGAATTTGGCAAAGTTTATGTGCCATCTTACAAGCTTGGCGACCAAGAAAATCCTAAGCTTTACAAGGTCAAATTTGGTGATCTGTATACGGATGAGGAGGCAAGGAAGTACATCTCAGACCCACTTCTGCTGTTGATCAAAGCTGCTGTGAACCTTTCTGCCCACCATTACTCGAAAACGTGTAAATTGCTTCCAGCTTGCATGTCTTTGTCGTCAGAAGAGTCCGAGGAACCCTTGTTTACTTTGCAGTCGCCTGAAGGATCAACCGACATTAAGACGGCTTTTTCCGAGCTTCGAATTGTCAGCGACGAACAAGACGACGATGTGTCAGCTTGTTCCGATATCACATACTCGAGCGTGTGACCAGGACAACCTATTTGTCGCCACATTCAACCGCCTGAGCGCAAAACTCCCCGCCCTGTTCAATCCTGCATGGACAGATTCTATGACCCCCAGGTCCCGTAGGATCAGCAATTTTCTGGTACTCAGAAATCTTCTACGCGCTGCGCGCGTAGGTCTGGTACAATCTTCTGACACCAAGAAAAAACAACGGCCGAGGGTCACCCATTTTGAGAGCCTCAACAACAGAGCAATCAACATGCCACGACAGTGAAGATGGTAACAGTTTGCTATGACGATGATACCATGGAGATGCCTACTACCTGGCTAGGCCTTGTATACCCACTTAGGATCATTCGCCCTGAAAAACATTCAATGTGTTAGCAGTGAAAAGAAGAGATACAAGCAGTTGAAGTCGCAGAATGAGGTTTGTGGCACTCACCGAAAATGAGGAATTCCTGCTGTTGTGGAAGCCACATTGGCTCCTTGCCATAAGAGATTGGGTAAAGAATTCCTTTTGGTACCAACAGAAGGATCTCTTATGTTTGTTTCAACACAAAGGGAGCAGAAGACAGTCTTTTGAAGCCCTTTTCTGCCACAGCAAGTGCCGCTTTCGCTCCTTCTCTGGCCAATCTTCACTGTTTGCCAGTAATTTGATGCGCTCATACTCCACCTCTTTCAATATCTTTCTTCTATTGAGGAAGTTCATCGCCTTGATCTATTCTGTGTGGTCTGAGCCAAGTCTGAAGACCAATTCGACAAGGAGATCTTGAGCATTCTCCTTGGACCGGAGGTCCGATAACTTGATCTTGTTCTGAACCGCCAATGTGTTGTCAACGCCAGTGTCCCTTTGCCGCTGGTTTTCTTTCGGTTCTTGCCGGCATTGTCCCAAACATGCTGCTGAAGCTTGGCAACTCTTTCCTTGTGGAAGTGTTCTTCCTTGAGTGTCCGTTCCAGCAGACGGATTGCTTCCTTGTATGCATTAGGTGGCAAGGCCTTGGTTGCTTCCTTGATGGTCAGGTCGTGCGTCTCTGCACTCTTCAACAATTTGCGAATTCTATCATTGGAAGTCAGATCCCTTAGATTGCCAATGGAATGGACATTGGCTGATCGGTTGATTGCATAAGCACTTCTCAGTGTCTCTGATCAGTCAGTTGAAGAACAATTCTTTGCTTCCTTGACGCCTGCTTCAACAAACTGTGTGTGGGAAGCAAGTGGCAGATAAGTAGTTTGGACGTATTGTTTCACAGCATTCCCCATGTCATCGTTTCTGTAGTCCAATCCAGTCAGAAGCAACTCGGCTGCATGGAGAGACAATGGTGGGTAGTTGTGTGTAGTATAGACAATGGTGGTTGCTTCAACTGCTTCTTTCACCAAGGAATAGAACTTGGCCATAGGGAACATTCTGCCGTGGACATCCGATTGGAAGAGTTGAAAGACAGTTGTGTGGTTGTCGACCATTACATTTGCAATGACAGTCGCCAATGGTTCCTCTGCTAGTAGTCCGGCTGGAAGTAGTGTCTTGTTGCACGATCGAGAGAAGTGTTTGTGTGCAAGCGAGAGGCTGTTCTTCAGAAAGTCTGTAATCTTCTTTCGTTGTTCCTGCTTCTCACTGTCAACTAAGCCATTGATGGATGCACGAAAACCTGAGAAGCCAGGATGCGTGGTGAGAGCCCAATCCCTCATCGCCGTAAAGGTCTTCCACTATCAAGAAGTACCGCGCCACATTGTTGTGGGTCTGGAATCCAGCCAAGTTGGACAGGTCTGTTGTGCTCTGCATCCAGTCAAAGTGAGGGCAGAGGTAAGCAGCGTGGAACTCGACAAGGAGATTCAGATCCAAAAAGAGAAGCTGCTCATAGACCAAAGGTTGCAGACCGGATGCAGTCTTTCCTATCTTGTCGGAACCATGCACATTGTGCGACAATACCATTGTGGATTGATTAATCTAACGATCTAAGAGATGTAAAGTTTGTATTTCCAAATTATAAGTGAGCAGTTATTGATTATTTTCTAGAATAGGCCCGCAATTTTAAAGCTGTAAAGCTAATTGTAAGTGTATCCCGTCGCACTCCCTTACGCTGAAATGAAGCTGTAGCAAGAAAACAATAGGAGAGAGTCCCAGCAACGTGCTGAGGTAGATTACCATCCCATGAGGAGCTTCCGAATGACTGCAAACTGTGGAGCTGGCAGACCCTTAGTGAAGATGTCGGCCCGTTGTTCTAGAGTCGGAATGTACTTGGCCACGATGCCTTCGACTCCCCGATATTCGACCTAAAGAAGTGGTACTTCAATGCCAAATACTTGTTGCGGGCTGACATCTTGGGAACAATCACAAGAGACAGGCAACCTTGGTTGTCTTCGAATACTGTAGACCACGAGACTGTCAGTAATTACGGGCATATGCAGTTTGTTACCAATTTCCTTGAGCAGGCTCACATAGGAAGCAGCTCCCTCATGACATGCTGAAGGCAACATATTCGCAGCAGTGGAGCTCAGAGTAATGTCAGTCTGCGTTTGCTGGACCAAATGACAGGGCATCCCAACAAAGTCAAGACAAAACCAGTGCGAGACTTACGAGACAGGATCCTGTCATCCTATATCCATACAACCCTGCGAAGTCAGCATCCACCCAACATTCAAGTCCTTGATCAAGCTAGGGCTAAAACAAATGCCTTTGTTACTTGTGCCAATCAGATACCGATGATCGTTTGATGGCTTGAGCATGGGAATGCCTGGGGTTGTGGCTGAATCGTGCTACCTGATGTACACTAAAGTGATGTCTGGGCGAGTGTTGGATGCAATGATAAAGCAGCATCCCAACTGCAGCTGGATAGCTCCACTTTCTTCAAATGGGGCACCCAGTTTGTCAGCGCCGAGCGATCGGTTGGCAGCAGTCGGATAGAAGGGGGTGGGGCAGAGTTAGTCTTTGTGGTCCACTTTTCTCTCTTTACGAATGTTCTAGGAAGTGGCGCTCTCTTAGTGGTTAATTACTCTTCGTGTGGGGGTGAGCGGGGGCCCTTTTGGTGGCGCGCGGAAGTGTCCACAGGTGTGGGGTGTCCCCTGTCTTCCGGCGCGAGAGTGCCATACAATGTGGGTTCCTCTCTAATAATGATGTGTCGCGGTCTGTCTTCATGAGTGAGATCTTATTGGGCAAATGCGGTCGGAGCTGTGGCAACAGTGGTATGTCTCAAGGTCAGCATGTTTACAAATTGTCGTGTACTCTGGTAGCTCTCTAGTTTGTTCTACCAATTATTGAATCTACGCGATGATGATATGTCTTTATTGCAATTATATAACAGGGGATCTGACTCTCGAGGATTTCGCACCAACACATGTTGGTTGTACGACAATATGTTGCTTCATAATGAATTATAGCTTTGGCGTGAATCTCTCTACTTAC
>CAICTM010002340.1:0-15695 GCA_903772945.1 Seminavis robusta
GTCTTCTTCTTCCTCTTCCTCCTCAAAGCTGAGATTCATCTCGATGTCTAGCTTGGCTTCATGGTCGCTTTGATCACTTGCCATCATCATCTTCTTCAGCAGTAAAGGGTGAATTCCTTATGATTATCGATAGTTCTCGTGTTGTGTTGCAGGTAGATTAAACCTGGGTGAGTGCGTGAAACTGAGTGACAATCGATCAGTCTCACTGCATGCATGATCATCTCGATCGAGTTGTTGGCTGCCACATGCGGCACACGCATCTGCAGCCAGGACACACGCAGCGATCGACATGGCACTTGAACAAGGACAAAAGAGTATCGTGCCTAAGCTGTACCGGTACTTAAAGAAAGTCTTCAAAGTCTAACAGCTGCGGACTGCGGACTAAAGAAACATATAAGTAGAATAGGACTTCTCTAACTCTATGGTCACCTCAACTACGATTTGAAGATTCTTTCGAACGGTGCGTCAATCTGATCGACGTCATCCCAAGTGACCTGCCTACTGCCCTTTGAAAGTCGTCTGACGCTGACGGCAGTTGTCCCATATCCAAAATGGACGGTCATAACTGTTCCAATGAGAACCCGTTGTGACTGCTCATTCCATATATGCCAGTTCAGGAATGGTTGATTGAGATGCTCCCTTCTGTTCGGTGGAAGAGAGAAAAGAGAAAAGGCAAGGTCATATTTATTGTCACCATGAGAACTCTACCGTCGTTTTATGTGACTGAGTCACTCACACTTATTCTACTCGACGTATGGTTCATGAATAAATCAAGTCCTGGATTGTTGCAAATCCAATACTGTAGTAAGGTTTCGTGGACACTGAACGATCCCACTATGGTTGCCATGGCAATGGATGCTCTTTGTGAGGTTGAGATGATGTGTTGTTGGTGCTGTTGCAGCAACCAGCCATGATCCGAGTATCGAATGTTCGTCTTGGTACGATACTGTTGCATGTCCTGATTGGTCTGTTCTTGTGGCGACAGATTGGTCTGACGCCTTCCCAACAGAAGAATCCTGATCCACAAGATGACAAAGTTCGGAACAACCACAATAGAAATGACAAACAGAAGAAGACGAGCAACAGACAGTTTGCCTACGCATCTCTGATTGGCGGTGTGGATCCGGCAAATCCGTCGTACCGTGGATTCTTGTACAATGTGTTGCTCCAAGCCACACTGTTGCGTGAGCATTATGGTTCGACCAAGGCAGATTATTGTCTCTTGATCCAAATGTCGTACAACACTCCCGCCACCACGTTACCCGCTGCCGACTTGGAGTGGTTGCACGCCAGTCACATTGACCATGTCGAGTACATTCCCAAATCGCCGCATCAAGGCTTTTACGACATTAATATGCAAAAGTTTCGCGTCTTGCAATGGGTTCAGTATCAACGGGTCCTCTTTCTCGATGCCGATGTCATGCCGCTGGCCAATCTCGAGTATCTCTTTGACATGATGACACCCCAACACAACGTGTCACTACCGCCACTACTAAAGGAAAATCTGATTGTAGCGGGAACCCAAGAACCGGGGTCGGGAGGATTCTTTGTCCTTTCACCGGGACCTCACAAGTGGCAGCAACTCCAAGACGTCATTTCCCAACGGGAACGGGACGCTCAACACGCCACGACGCCCAACAAATTTGACATCGACCGCGGTTGGGGACACACCATCCAACCACCCGATCAATGGGTCACTACGACCCGTCATCGAAAGGGCACACAGTGGACATTTCACGGCGCCGATGCCGATCAAGGATTGCTCTATCATTGGACCAAATATCATCAACAAAGTGTTTCCATTGTCATTCACAAAAAGGTACAGAATTGGGGGAGTCATGATGCGACGGGGAATTTGTACTTGGAGATGGTTCTAGAACGGCCCTTTCGACGCTACAATCACACGATTGCCGCCAAGTGGGCGACCGGGCCACCCCCCTATCGACACTATCATCATTTCACGGGACGCACCAAACCCTGGGAACAACCGCAACCTCAGAATACAAATGACAATGAAAATCCATTATTATTATTATTATTGGAATCACCGGAACACTATTGGTTTCATCATTTGAATCGTCTCAATCAAAAACTCCATCTCTTTGACGATTGGGAAGCAGAACGGAAATGGTTCCAGAAACCACCCCTGGGGAGATTTCAAGTACCGGGGGAGATTGCACAACGCGTCGATCGGACGAATAATGCAATCCAATAAGTCAAATCGACTACTAAAGAAAAGACTGTACTCTAGGCTAGCTAGCGAAAGGGACGATCGACGGTACGTAGTGATAACATTGGAGGTTGGGAAAAACGGACCCCACCAAGAATTCAGGGCTGTTTGCCATGGTGGCCAACTCCAGCCTGGTTGTACCGGTCCCGGCTGCATGCTCCTCCTGCAAAAAATCGGACCCCGTGCGCCCGACCGGAAGGGAGAACGGACCCGCACATGCCCAACAGCATCCAAACATATATCCAAATTCGATCTGGTCCTTTTGAGGCTCTTTTCACCTTCCACAGTGCTGAGGCAACTTTTGAAACTTTGTTGTTGGTAGTGTTGAGACCTTGCACTGAAAGATGGCTGGACAAATCAAATAAGAACAGCTGATTGATGTTGATTGTAGAGGAAGGCACCATCATGTTTGTTGTTTTTGCCAGTTTGGAAAAGGAGTGGAGTGTACGGATTGAGGCCATTGCCTCCGCTCAAGCCCTGATTTGATTGTGCTGAATCTCCAAAACGGTAAGGAGAAAGTGTCTGTGAGAGGAGCCTCCTGTATGTGTTGATGAAGACGAGTACTGCCGGAAAAATCATGGTGGGTTCAATCTGTTGAAAAGCCACTTGTGCCTGAGGACATGGTGGTCGGCTGTTTGTTGTTGTTGTTGTTGTTTGGTTCTTTGATTCCTGCATGGTGTGGTGGTCAAGAGGCTCATTCGGGTTCCAGTGGCTTCAGTGTACCGGCAAGGCATGGCTCGCTCATCAGGTGACCTTCTTGAGACTTTTGGATCCCTTGCGCAAGCCGTGCAAACTAATGGCACGGGTTACTGCACATGAATAGCATAAAGCACAGCAATCCATCACTTTCACCATACTAGTGCTGATTGTCCAGTAGTAGCTCCATTTTGCTCCAGTTGTTGCTGCCGTTGCTTCGACTCCCTCATAGTCGATCATTGCTGGTTGATCAGAGTGTGTTTTGCCATCCTCATTGTGTGTTGTTGGCGTGCAGAGGAGAGATAATGCGAGTGGACAGTGCGAGCGGATAACGGAGTGGATACTGTTGAGATCCAGCCTGGCTTTTCAGTCACTATTGTCCATGACTGGGAACTGAGAGAATTAGGGCAGGAAGGTTCGGTCTGAGGCCAGACGCCGGATCTTTTCAGGCACACGCTGGATCTTTTCACGCACCGCTGGCCACCACGAGTGCTTTCCTGGCCGCCATCACCAGTGCTTTACTGGCAATGCTTCACCACTGGCCATCACAAGTGCTTTACTGGCAATGCTTTTTTCAAAAAGCACAACAGGCCAACAAGCAAAGAGCATCAGCTGGCTCGAGTTTCCCGCCCATAGAAGGCTGGCGTCGTCATTGTCATTTGCACATTGTTGGTAGACAAGCTCGAGCATAAAATAGAATCAGTTGACAATACCAGCCAGCTATTCCAATACCATTCCCAGTGAATTTTATTACGAGCCGAGACCAGAAATAATGGCATAATGGCATCCAAGAAACACAAGAAGGTTCGCCAGAAGCATCAACACCAAAGTGTCGCCACCGTCAAAATTCTCAGCGTGAAAAAGCACCAAGCACAAACCGTGCATAAAATAGAATCAGAGCTGAATCAGTAGTTCACAATACCAGTCAACCAACCCAACGAGCCCATAGGAGTCAATATCATTCCCAGTGAGTTCAGTACAAGAAGAGACCAAACCTAGGTTCGCCAGAAGCATGAACACCATCTCCCAAAGCGTCGCCACCGTCAAAATTCCAGCATGAAAAGCACCAAGGAACGAAGACCGCCTGTCATGCTCCGTGATCATGACAAAAGGCTGGGAATCGTACCAATGGTGCTTCCAGCAAAGGGCTTCATACGCAAAGAGATACAACAGCCAACTGCCTGATTGAATCAATCCTGTGGTCAAGAATCTGCTGGAAGCCAGTTATTTGTCACAATGCCCACTGCTTGATTCGAGAATGCACTGGAAATTATAACTCTCTATGAGCAACAGGAAGTCCAACTTGGAAAAAATGAGGGCCAGCACCTCTCTGGTGTGGTGCGTGTAGGGTGACAAGTGGGAGCCATCGTCCCAGCCTGTAGCTGTGCTGTTGTCCCAGCTTGTGTCCCAGCCTGGAGCTGTTGTTCCAGCCTGGAGCTGTTGTCCCAGCCTGGAGCTGTTGTCCCAGCCTGGAGTGTTGTCCCAGCCTGTAGTGGTTGTCCAGCCTGAAGTGGTTATCCCAGCCTGAGCTGTTATCCAGCCTGAAGCTGTTTCCCAGCTGAGCTGTTGTCCCAGCCTGGAGCTGTTGTCCCAGCCTGTGCTGCCACTGAAGCGTTATCCTAGCCTGGAGCTATAGCTGTTGTCCAGCTTGTAGCTGTTTTCCCAGCCTTTAGCTGTTGTCCCAGCCTGTAGCTGTTGTCCCGCCTGTAGCTGTAGGTAGCTGTTGTCCGCCTGAAGCGTTGTCCAAGCTCCCAGCTTGAAGGGGTTGATTGGTATGTTCTACACCAATTGCTACACTTGGCCAAATTCTCTAAAACTGTTCTCAGTACATGCACAGCCAGCTTGCCAAATAATCACAGATTCCACTGTAATCCTCTGGAGGGCATTCCTAGGAATTCATTGAAGTTTTGTAAAATGTCTTACTAGCTTTTTATAAATCTGGTGTTAAATCATCTAGCCTCTTGGTACACTTCAAATCATAACCAGAAGTGATGGTTTAAAGTACGTGAACGGATTTCCTTTGAACCAATCCTTACTAATTACTAGTGCATGCTTTAACACACCAAAAGCACTTCAAGAAGGCTCTTAATTGCAGAATCAGCTTTTGTACTCTTTGTCCCTATGCAACAGAGCCAAAGTAAATTGCCAGCCACCCCAGACCCCCTTTTGTTTAAATCGTGAGGTGACCTCACGAACAAAGACCAATGAGGAAGAACTAGATAGTTATAAGTTATCTTGAATCTGGTTAGACTAGAGTGACAACCCTGCTATAGAGATAGTCAGTTCAACATTCAAGATAACTTACTCGATATCGCAGACACGATCAATACATACTAGTAGCCAGGAAGCACAACAGCCAGCCTTTTAAAGGCTGCGAGGAGAGGCCGGGTCATTCCCTTGGCCAAGATACCGGAGCCTACTGAGAGCCCGAACACGTCCCAAGACACGGAAGACAGCACGATGTCCAGCCTCACAGGAGGCACAAGCCGAGGATCAGGCAGAGGACATGGCAGGGGAGGCAGAGGCGGCAGAGGAGGCCGTGGGCGCGGAAACCAAAGGAGCAGTAACAGCGCTGGGACTGTCAGCAATAGGAACACAGGAGTGTTCAAAGGCCGCACTGAAGGTCTAGAGGAGCATGTGTACGACATGATAAACGCAACCGCCGCAGTAGCATCCTAAACAATCACAATGAACAACTAGCCGAGTACGTCGGCACAACATGGACTGGGGGCCACATCATCCGGAAGGAAATAGAAACTATGACCAAACAAGCCCTCGAGAGGCCGACGCTCGCAGAAGAAATTGACAGCAATGGAGACCCGGTCCTAGACGACGATGATAAGCCGAAGCCATCAACTGACACAGCCGACCTGGCAATCTTCAAAGCCGAAGTGGACGGCTACGTGAAAGACAAGAAACGCGTGAACAAGATCAAGGCACAAGCGACGTCCCTGGTATGGGGTCAATGCAGTGATGCAGTCCGTGGAAAGGTCGAAAGCAACACAGGCTTCAAGAAGGCGTACGACAATTCGGACCTAATCGGGGTCCTGAACATGATCAAGGACACGATGTTCCAATTTCAAACCATCCGAAAGAAATCTCTCGCCACTCTCGAGAGCAAACTCAGAGTGCTACATTTCAGACAACAATCAGAACAATCAGTGGCAGAATACTACCGAACCTTCCGCAGGTATGTTGAGGTTCACGAACACAACGGCGGCAGTCTCGGGATGGAGCCTGGCATACTGGCCGATCACTTGCCAGAAGGGACAGCCCTTCCTGACGCTGGAAAAGATGAGTTCCTGAGTGCGGGTGGGAAATCCCGTAACGAAATACACGCCATCATTTTTCTGTACAACGCCCACAGAGGTCGATTCGGAGATCTATGGATCTTGCTACAGAATCAGCAACAGAACCGTTACCCTACGATGCTCGTTGAGGCGTACAACCTGCTAGCCGGCTACGTGCCGAACAGGAAGAATTCGAGAAACGCCAGGAACAACGGGAACAACAACAGTCAAAATAGCGGAACAATTGGACGAACGGTCGGAAGGGACGTGGCATTCGCACAAGATGGCGAGACAGAATCAGGGACCACCCTAGCAGTGGTTTCGGGAACCGACGGCCGAAAGTTTCCCAACATCACCTGCTTCCACTGCCAACAGAAAGGCCACTACCAGCAACAATGTCCGACCGCTGAGCAGTCTGAAGGCGTGCAGATGCTCCTGAATGCGAAGGAATACGAGGGATTCGGGTTCCTACACCCTGAGGACAGTGGTGTAACGCTCAGTACGACAATCATTCCATCCGGCTGGATAATTCTGGACAATGGCAGCACCATAAATGTCTTCAAGGATCCAGCGCTACTGAGGAACATACGAACAACCAACAAATGGATGAAGGTCCACTGCAATGCAAGAGTGAAGAGAACCAACATGGTTGGAAACCTCCCTGGTTTCCCCGGGACAGTTTGGTACCTGCCCGACGGCATAGCAAACATACTGTCGATCGAGTCGAGGAACACTACCCGGTTACGTATGAAAACAGAGAATTTACAATCCACAAACCAGATGGATCGACCAGAGTTTTCCGACGAGTGGCAAATGGACTCCGCTACTGGGACGCAAAGAACGGACTGCCCCAGAAGGAGGACCACTGTGCGATGGTGACTACTGTAGCCGATAACAAGTCTAAGTACTCCATTAAGGCCTACAAGCATGCACTATTAGCTAGAAAGTTGCACAACATGATTGGAATGCCGTCGTTGAAGGACTACTTGCGTATCATTGACAGCAACCTGATACTCAATTGTCCAGTCACACGCGAAGACATCAAGAACGCGGAAGAGATATTCAGACCAAAACTCAGATGCCTGTAAGGAAAGACAGTTTGCAGGCCCTGAGCCACCAACAATCTCATGGTGTGTCTCATGCCGCCACAGCTGTGGACGCGACTACAAAAGGTGACACTGTCTGTGGACATTATGTTCGTGAACAAGATTCCATTCCTAATCTCCACATCACACAAGATTCGGTTTATCACAGTAGAACACATACCAAACAGGCGACAGGAGACGGTGCTTGCAGCTATTCTGCAAGTTAAGAAACTCTACAATTTACGACAGTTCCACATCGAACAATTCAATGCCGATGGAGAGTTCGAATGCCTCCGTGGTGATCTAGCGGATCAACAAATCCGTCTAGACACGGTTGCAGACGACGAACATGTCCCAGAGGTCGAACAAGCAATCAGAACTATTAAGGAAAGAACCAGAGCTGTCTGGAGTGGACTACCTTTCCGGCTGGTCCCCCATCACATGACCATCGAACTGGTGCTTGGCGCTGTCACATGGCTGAACATGTTCCCGCCGAGTAATGGAATATCACCAACAATCAGCCCTAGGGCTCTGATCACAGGAGTGCACGTTGATTTCCACTGGCACTGCCGAGTGGAACCAGGGACCTACTTACAAACACACGAGGAGCATGACAACAGCATGCAATCTCGTACCATGGGAGCCATTGCACTACGTCCTGCCGGCGGATAAAGTCTAGGAGCGAGAGCTCTGGATCCCGTCAGAGATAGCTCCAACAGCTATGCTGGCCTACAGCTCCAGTGCGCGCAGTTGGCTTATCTTCAACCAAAGCAGCAGCCAAGAAAGGATCGTCCTTTCTATCATAGTTAAGAAAATAGTACGAAAGATTGAGACCGGTCCTGATCAGCTTGTAGCCCCTTTGATACCGCAGCAGTTGATACCTATCCTGTTGAGGTCGGGCAGAAGCAGTAGGAGGTAGCAGATAGTACTGTTCCCAGACTGCCACTGCACGATTGAATAACGAAGGCCCCCAGCTCCTGAGGTGAGCTGGCCCAAAGGGCCCAGCAGAGAGCTCTGCTGGCCCTCCTGTCTGACTGACAGGGCCAAGTCCTTGGTTTGGTGCCCACTGGAGGTGTTGGAACACTCCTGAGGCACGACGAGGCTCCCTTGCTGCCTGACTACCGCTGTAACTGAGGAAGGGTTTCAGCGAGGCCCAGTCCACTACTTGAGTACTGGAACTGAGAATCAATTGCCGGCCTCGCCCAAGGTGGGTATTATTTTATGAACCTATGGACAGGTCAACGTATCCACCGAATGCGATGGACAGAAATGCCAATGCCTGATGAGGTGATCAACCGCGTCCACATCATTGCACGCCGCAACAAGGCATCAGGTACCCTCACTTTCGCTTTTCGTGATGGTACCGAGGTGGACGACGATGACGATGATTCCGACTATGATCCTGACAGCTACGACAAGGATGACGACGCTTCCACCATCCCAACGATGGCAGCGTCGTAGGAGTGAATGACGACAACAACCACAACAACAATGACGACAGCGATAACGACGACGATCGCGATGACCAAAACAATGACATGTCCCAGAACCAAGACAATCAACACCGCAACCCACCCGGAGAACAACAACAGGAACCAGACGACGAACAGGATGAGAACGAGGAACAAATTTAGATTAATGATCCTGACAACCAACAAGAACAGCAAAACAATGACGACGAGCCTCAACAACCAACCAACGTGAGCGAGGACGACGATGACGACCAACCTGCCGACAACACAGGCGTGGCAGGGAGCAGCAGCTCAGACGATGACGACTCAACAACAGACGACCAAGAGTCAGAACACGGAGACAGAAATGCAGAAGCGGACGAATCTGCAGGAGTGGACAACAGTGACGCACAACAACAACCTGCCAACTCAACTGTGGACGACCCAATAGCGGATGTACTCGTGGAAAGAATGGACGAAACTTATGGTGAAAGGAGAAGACCGGGACTACGTGACAGAAGAGCGAGACGGTACACCAGTCACAAATACGGCCCAATGAATCAGGAGCATACGCTCGAAACAGTACAGGAGCCACCCGAGGCGGAACAACTGGAGCACGTGGCTCTGACACAATACACCGCTAAGAGGGGACTCAAGGAATTTGGAGAGGAAGGAGCTAAGGCCATCCTCAAAGAGATGAAACAGCTATATGTCCGTGATGTGATGGAACCGGTGAAATGGGAGGATATGTTGAGACAACAACGCAAGGGAGCACTGGAGTACCTCATGTTCCTGAAAAAGAAAACATGCGGGAAGATCAAGGGCAGGGGATGCACTGACGGCAGGAAGCAAAGAATATACAAGTCTAAGGACGAAACCAGCCACCAACAGCCACAGTGGAATCACTGTTCCTGTCCTGCGTTTTCGATGCCAAGGAAGGACGTGACGTCGCGACAATTGACATCCCAGGAGCATTCATGCAGGCTGACATTGACAGGGAAGTATTTATACGGCTTACCGGACCACTTGCAACACTGATGGCCAAGGTGGATCCACAGCGTTACAGCCAATGCATACACACGGAAAATGGAAAAACCGTGCTCTATGCCAAGCTGAAGAAGGCCCCGTATGGAACTCTTCAGGCGGCACTATTGTTCTGGGGGGAGTTAACAGGGACCCTCCTCGAATGGGGTTTTGAACTCAACAAATATGACAGCTGCGTCGCGAACAAGATGATAGATGGAGCACAGTGCACCATCCTATGGCACGTTGATGATTTAAAGATCTCACACGTCAATCCACATGTGGTGACGGACATCATCAAGCGTTTGAACGAGAAATATGGCAAGGAAGCACCCTTGACAGAGAAACGAAGCAAGGTGCAAGAATACCTTGGAATGACAATTGACTACTCGACACCTGGAAAAGTGATCTTCCGCATGGACAACTACGTGGATGGAATCGTTTCCGAAGCAAAAGACGACAAGTTCATGAATGGAACCTCACCAGATCCCGCTTCAGAGCATCTGTTCGACACATCTGATAACGATGCAGTGCCTCTGAATAGTGAATCGGTGGAATACTTTCACACGATGGTGGCAAAGCTGCTTTTCGTGTCGAAGTGGGCACGACCAGAAATACAACAGGCCGTGGCGTTCCTGACAACTCGGATCAAGTCGCCTAATGAACATGACTACAAGAAGCTCAGCCGAGTGATCAGATATCTCCGCGGGAACCAACCCACATCTCCCTTTGACGCTCGAAGCAGACGAGAGCCACGTTGTGAAGTGGTGGATCGATGTGTCTTTCGCTGTGCACTCTGACATGAAGAGCCATTTCCCTTGGCAAAGGTTCAATCTACTCGTCATCTACACGACAAAAGCTGAACACGAAGAGCTTGACTGAGGCGGAGTTAGTTGCGGTGGATGACATGATGCCGATGGTGCTTTGGACCCGATATTTCCTCGAGGAACAAGGGTACCACGTGGACGACAACCAGTTGTTCCAGAACAATCAGAGTGCGACGCTGCTGGAGCGCAAAAAAAATAACGAAAATTTATTTTAAAGGCTACACCTCGTCAGACGATCCGCTGAACGGTGCCGTGACGAGCCCATATACCTCAGGCGCACAAGTGCGCCCACTTATGATGGGCCTAGTGTAAGCGACGCTGCTGGAGCGCAATGGACGTGCTTCCAGTGGGAAGCGAACACATCAATATACGGTATTTCTTTGTGACGGATCGAATCAAGGCCAACGAAGTGTCGATCCACTATTGTCCCACTGATGAAATGCTTGGGGACTTCTTTACCAAGCCACTATGTGGTGCAAAGTTCAGAATGTTCAGACAAGCGATACTGAATCTACAATCTGCAAATGAATAGATCGAACATGGATCGATGCACGATCTCTTCACAGGAGTGTGTTGAGATCCAGCCTAGCTTTTCAGTCACTATTGTCCATGACTGGGAACTGAGAGAACAGAGACCAATGAGGAAGAACTAGATATAGTCATAAGTTATCTTGATTTCCATGCCAATACATTGGCCGCACCTCTACTATCAAGCCTCACTCAATCGGAGCGTCTCCAGTGCAAGTTCGAAAGCCATCACTCATTGAATCCTATGGACCATGGGATGGCAGTCAGTTCTCGGCACATGACGGCCAAGTTGGAGAATTTTGAAAAACAAGGGTTTGTCACCGGTTGTCTGCAGTATCAGAATAGAAGAGTGCGACGGGATACAGTCTTACTTTCTATTCTCTTGCTGCTGACGGCCAAGGAATTACCATTGTCGAGTCCTTTTCGAACCATCGATCCATCCGGATAACAAGAGGCTACCGCTACTCCAGCTCTATCATCGGCCTGAAGAAATTGTGGCGAGTCATTGCAAGGCAACAGTCAAACGGAGGAGGAGGATTGAAGCGAGGAGGCTACACGACAATACACTAGAACAGACGAGAGTGGATTCTCCCATCGGATTCACCCCTCCAGTGTTATTTCCTTATTGTTTTGGTTGTGATTCCTGTGTCGGTACCCATTTTCCTGTTGACTTGGTACTGGTGGATTGGGCAAGTTGAGAGAATAATTTGGCCATGTATTTGTAATCCAAATCAACCAGCAATGCTATTGTGTGGATGCGGCTGCATCCGCACAACGGCTTTCATGTATTGGGTATTGGAATGATGAGTAATCCCCTGTCCCCTGCCGGAGGCAACTGGTGCTAGTGGATTAGTACTGGTACAAGTAATCATTGAATCTATGGAGGGGATTACTAGCCAGAAGCAACACAACAATAATGATAGCTCTCTTTTGCTTTGTTCAGTAAGTGCCAATGAATAAATTGTCGTAAGGTACTAGCTGGTACAGTTTGAATAGATGGCCAATGCAATTGAGTGAGGCAAGGTTAGCCAGTTCATGTACAAGATCATGGAGCCAAGCATTGTGCGGTTGGTGGGGCACTAAAGCAGAAAGGATTCAGGAGAGTGTGGATATCTTTGAGCTATTGTTCGTTGTCATCCAAGCAAATACCATTACTTGCTCTGCAATACTTTCTCAGTTAGCGCTGGAGGCAGATAGAATCAAAAATATATTCTTTCAGTCATTCGATCTCGTCGTTCTGTCTACGATAGTTCAATGCTAGCTATAGGGTACATATCTGGCTTCCTCAGCGGTATAGCCAGAGCAACCGTTGGCAACCAGTAGTAGTTTTAGTGGTGACTACCGAAATCGATGAATGACGGGGAGCCAAACCTTTTGGACATTGCTAGTATTTTGGATCGTGGGAAGACTGCTCTGCCGTGCCGGTACAGGTATTTACTGTAGTCATACGATTTTAGCAAAAAGTGACTGAATTAAGTAGTATTTACTGTAGTATAGTAGCGGTACGCAGAGGCCCCCAAAAGCATGCACCTTAGAGGAAGGGTTATACTATACAATACGTATCATATATATTGTACACATGATACGTATCATACGAAACACAATTATCATAAAAACCAGATAATATAATATTATGATATATATTAACCATATGATATATATGATACATAACATACATAATATGTATCATATGATATGACGAATTTTTGTCAGTTCTCTAAGTTGCCAGGTCTCTATAGGATCTGAACTGAAGCACTCACCAAAGTGTCACAACAACCAATATGGATACCTATCTTGCTGAACTGAATGATGTTTCCCAATATGATACCAATGTAGAAGAGTGGATCCCTCCTTCTATTAGTGTAGCTGTGGCAACGTCTCTAACAAATGAACCTCCTATTACAATTGACATTATGCAAACACTGGGCCAGCTTGGCAATGCTCAAATTGACAAGACCAACGTGTATTGGCTGCCAAGCAAATTCAACAAAGATGACAAAAAGTTTATCAAAGAGGAACTGATGTCTGTATTTGCACTTGCATGCAAGGAAGCAGGCTTTAATGTTAAAAACAGAGGCTATGACAGACGAAGAGCCTACCTTACTGTTGTGTGCCCGAGACATAGGTATTATAAGGAAGCACAATCAAAGGCAATCCAACACAGTCCTACTACCCAAACTCAGTAATTACCTATACCTATAATCGGAAAAGACAAGCTTTGTCCTTTCTACTTTAATGTTTACTTCAGTAATGAGCGCAGGCAATGGTTGCTGCCAGCCAAACAAAGCGAAAGCACCAAACACATTGGACATCCGAAGCTCGACCCTAGCCAAATTCAAGTTCAGATCAAACACTTGGGTTCCGAGGCGGTGACATTCAATAGATTCTCGTTCCAATACTGATGTAGTGGACTGGGCCTCGCTAGAGCCCTTCCTCAAGAACAGCAGTAGTCAGGTAGCAAGGGAGCCTTGTCGTGCCTTAGGAGTGTTCCAACACCTCCAGTGGGCACCAAACCAAGGACTTGGCCCTGTCAGTCAGACAGGAGGGCCAACAGAGCTCTCTGCTGGGCCCTTTGGGCCAGCTCACCTCAGGAGCTGGGGGCCTTCGTTATTCAATCGTGCAGTGGCAGTCTGGGAACAGTACTATCTGCTACCTCCTACTGCTTCTGCCCGACCTCAACAGGATAGGAATCAACTGCTGCGGTATCAAAGGGGCTACAAGCTAATCAGGATCGGTCTCAATCTTTCATACTATTTTCTTACCTATGGTAGAAAGGATGATCCTTTCTTGCTGCTCAGCTGAAAGGCATGAAGCGGAATCTCCAGCAAGGGATTGTGCTTTCGATAATGTCAGCTGATGGTGTTGAAACGCAAGTCCCTGCTGATGAAGCAACAGCAGCTGACCGGCTACTCGCACGGCTTCAGTCAGATAAGACCAATGCTTTTGTAGTCTTGTTTGCCGATTATGAAACTGGACACCTGAGATTTAGACAAAGACGAAGAGGTGTCGCTCCTTAAGACATTAATTCCAATGCTCTGGTTGATGAAGTCGACAGTGCAATACACGGCTCTTAGCCTTATTCGCGACTCGATCCTAGATAGGGTTTGAGTTCGACTCATGACTGAGTCTTTCATGAATAGTCATTGAGACAGGGTTCTTTCTCAATGGACCGCTCTGTCATACTAGGTGATGATGAAACATCGCTCTAGATATTTAGCCAGCGTGGAGTACTTCCACGCTACTAGATAAATGCTAGACGAATCTTCCACGCGTTCCGTTTTTGGATCGTGGAGTGAGTAGGATTGCTACCGCAACCTACTCTATCACACTCTACAGTCTCCCGCGGGAGTTCAGATCTACGATCCTTTGGTTGTGGATCTCTCTCGTTGATTATTTTCAAGCTTTCTAATCCTCTCATAACTTTCATTCTCTCAAACTCAAAACACTCGAAAGATCTTTACACTAGCTTTTAGCGTAGTGCATTGTTAACAAACACAATAGCTTTCAGCTACCCTCAACCTATTCCTCACCATGAAGATTGCCAAAGACGCTACACCAGCTTCGAGTCAAGCTGCGCGACTGCTAACGTGGGAAATACTACTTGAATAGGGGATCTTGTAGAGTAGCTACCACCCGACGAGAATCAACTGCAACTATTCAAGACGAGTGCAAGGTAAATGCAAAGTTCGCTTCTTAGTAATTCATAATCTGTGTTGTGAGCTTGATTGATGCGATCATAAAGCTAGTTGTAGCGTGTTGGATCAATACATCGTGGTAGTTGATACGGAAGTCAACGTGGTATTTGCGGAAACGGTTCGTTGGCAGGATGCTTTACTCCTGTCGAATACTCCAATTTACGTGTCCTTTGGTTTCGTTGAGACGTGTTCTTGCCAGCGTTCTCTGTTCCATCGTGTTGACTCATAAAACATGACCCAATCTACTCACGATACTCTGAGTCGTGGGAGAACTGTAACGCTTTCACTCCCCTCAGTGGCGACTGTCGACTCTGAGTTGTTCTTACCGCAATCCTTGGTGTCTCTGACAAAACAGCAGTGCATTCAGCAAGGCCATACCGATGTATAGTCCAGTGTTTGCTGAGGATATTGCAGGGTTAGTAGATCCAGGGATATGATGAAATCTCAAGATACTTGCAGCAACGGCTTCCCTAGTTCGGTGGTAGGAAAGCGCATTTGTCTTTTGAGAATCTTTGAGTTGGGCATCGAGCGGTTGACTACCGTCTCGTTGTCTCCGACATCATGGTCGGTGTGTCGACCAGTACTCCTAGGTACCTGAACGTGCTCCGTAGGTCAATGATCTGTTCAGTGGCGGTACGGGCTGCAACATACTCAGACCGAACGTTGCGGTCTCGAATGTTGACTGTAGCTTGCTGAACCAGTCGATGGGAGTCTTTCGCTAGGTGAGACTCCGGTAACTGATCGCCACTGATGTATCGTGATAGAGGTTCGCTCCACATATGTGGTGAGAATGACCCTTTGCCTCGAGTACCGGTGCGTTGTGCGGCTGAACTTTTTTGGCACCATGTAGCATTAGTATTTATCTCTCTT
>CAICTM010002341.1:0-15695 GCA_903772945.1 Seminavis robusta
TGGGGGATAAAATAGAGGATTCTACGGAATTTTACTACTATTTGTGGAAAGAATCGTAGTTGGGTAATATTTAAGGGTTAATAGTGGGGTAAATACTGTTTTTCTAGGGCTTTTGGGGTAGAATGGAGATGGCCCGGGGGGATGGGAAAAACAGAGGGGCTTCATGTTCACAAATAAAAGAAGGTTTTTGAAGGGGGGGGGCTGTAGTATCAATGACCTGGAAGAGCTCGAACGTGCTTTCGAATCCAAGGACGGCCATTTTTTCGAAATGTCGCTTGCCTCCGGCTTCAAGGTCGCCACAGTTTGTGTGTCATCAAAAAGTCAGTCAACTGGGAACATGCAAAGTTCAAATCTCTTCACTAGCTGCATCACCCTCCTTGAAATGGTCTCTTTTCCAACCTACGAGAGATTTAATTACATCGATGCTCCCCTCTCTGATCATACTTGCAACATTCCTACCACGCAATCTTTGGCTTTCTTTTGGGACGCTTGCTGACCTCACTGAGTTTCTTGAATGTAATCCATCTCTCTCTTTTCCCCCCCCTAAACTGCTCTCTTTTTGCAACGGTTTTATAGATGTGTGAATGAAAGCACGACTCTCTTGGGCAGTTATTTCATTCCCAGTTCCTTGTGGGAGTTGAACCTGACAGGATGTTCTTCGAAGTCAACAGGGGCCACGTCATCACTGTGACTCGTGCTTTTGAAATATGCCGGTGTTGGTGGGACTGAGTCGATCTTAATCGAATAGGTTCGAATTCGATTTGATTTAGAGTGTGGGTTAATGTATTCCTCGACATCATAATGGGGTCTCGTTTTAGAGTCTGGGTTAATGAGACAGTTAATGGGGGTTCTCGTTTTGCAGGAGAGACGTTAGGGCTTAGGTCCAAAGTGTGCCGTGGCATTAAATGTCAATGATGTCATCGCAGCCTTGAGATTTCAAAAAGAGACTGGCTATTTATTTGCTGCTAGTTTCGTCACGCCTGCCTGGTATCCATCTCTAAGTAATTGTCAAGCTGCAAACGATAATTGCTCCAGAAAATCCTTCTGCCAAACAATGAATCGACTCTGCGAGCCATTCTGTGCAGTTTTCAGGTGCTTTTGGCAGAAAAAAAGTCATCTGCCAGAGACAAACGCCCTCCCGGCAGAAAAAAACACCTCCCGGCAGAAAAAGCCATGCCGGCTTTCGGAACTGCAGAGTTCGAGGGCTTCTGCAGAGTGCACGCCAGCCTGCTTCAGGAAAAAAGTGTTTCTGTGGACTCAAAAAGGGCGTTTCTGCAGAGTTTTTCATTCCCAGTGGCAATCCAGCGTGGCTTCTTCCAACTTAGCCAACCATGACACTGCAATGCTTAGCCAACACATTGAGCAGCTTGCAATGGAACTACAGGCCACATCAGACAAAGCTGCCAAGGAGGCAATGAACAGATCAGAACAAGCTGCCAAGGAGGCAATCAACAGACAAGCCACTTTTGAGAACACACTCTCGCTCTCAGCAGCTTTCTACCTACTTGGACCAGCTCTCTCAGCGACAAGAGGGCCTCAATCAGTCCAATGCCTCTATCCAAGGCTTGGTCACCACCTTCATTGACCAAACCAACAAGCAGCTTTCCTCTATGGGTATTGGTGGCATTCACTTTGATTCCCCATCTTCCCTCAATGGCCAGGTGCCTGCACTATCTGATACGATTCAGCCATCCACGAAGCCTAGTCCTGAGATAAAGACTAGGGGGACCGATGCACTTTCAGATGGTGTGCCACAAAGTCTGTTGAGTGGAACTGAGGAGCCCATTGGTTCAGATAGCATCCTTTCCCAATTGGAGGCTCTCAAGGGGGAGGAATACACCTAACAAACAAACACACTGTCTAATGACAGCCACCAGTACAGTATTCAGGCACCGTTCCCTCTGCGATACACTCCTATCCAGCCTGTCTCATCAACTAGTGCTCCCATGATGTTCCACACTGGAAACGAAAAACTCTGCCAAACAATGAATTTGCTCTGTAGTTTCACTCTACAGAAAGCGCAGAGTGATCTGCCAGAGTTTTGGCTAAGTAATGAGTTCGAACCAGCCGCAGAATGTATGTGACCCAAGTTGGCATGACAGGGAGGGCAGGCGCATGATTCGATCTTTGCACAGACCAGGTATACTACTATCCATACATGTATACCTATATACAATTATAACCATAATTTAACGGTCCTGTGAGAGAAATTGTCACACTCACAAAGTGCACGAAAAGGAAATAATTAGGCCCTCATGGAAACAAAAAACGGACAAGGCCGCACCGACGAAAGACATATGTGTATGCACGAAAGAACGCACGAAAGAAGAACATATATCGCCTCACTATAGTTTTAGTTAACTATCAGGTCTATATATATATATCATCCACCTCAAATCTTCTTGGCAAGCTAGATATCTTTTGGCATGATGGTGATTCTTTTGACATGGAGGTTGCTAAATTTTTTGTATTCTAGTCACGCAAACTACTGGTGCACTACTGCATATTCGAAGCTGCTCAAAGCACTGCTATGCTAGCATTGCAGGAGGCTGAGGAATTTTACATTGTGGGGTTGTTATTCCAAGATGCATACATTTGTTCTATTTATGCCACACGAGTCACTATGTTTGCAAAAGGATATTCAGCTCACTAGGTGCATTAGTGATGAGTGTTCCTAAAGTCATTCACGATAGTGCCCTTCCGAATTATATTTGCTATAGCCATAGAATACAGTAATCGGCGAGTTTGCCATAGCTTAACGTAATAAGTTTCCTTTAATTTCAGCTTGAACTAACTGATTTTTGGGCTCATGATTCTAGTCACAAATGGGTAACTTATCGCATGATTAATATATTCCAATATATATTTCAAACTCTAGCAAAGATATAGCTTAGCTGGATAAGTGCTTGGTAAGGTACTGGGTTCGAGTCCTGGTGTTTCATTGTTTTTGCTTTCACCAGGATCATGCAATCTGGTGGATCTTGAATCTGGTAGCAGCTCCGGGATTTGAGCTGCCAGATCCGTCCAGAGAGTCAAACAGTCCGTAGCTCCTGATGAAACAGGGGCTGCTGTATCCAAACGAAATATTGATTCCCATGCACGAAATATTGATTCCCATGCACTCGACATTTTCGTCAGTCAGTCTGCCAAAAATGAGGCTAGCATGGATCTGTTCACTCGAATATTGACTGCTCTCAATCGAAAGTTTCGAAGTGCCAAAAATGAGGCTAGCATGGATTCGTCGACTTGAATATTGACTCTCACTCGACATTTTCGCAAGTCTGCCAAAAAGGAGGCTAGCATGGATCCGTTGATTCGAATATTGACTCCAACTCGAAATTTTTGCAAGTATGCCAAAAAAGAGGCTAGCATGGATTCGTCGACTCGAATATTGACTCCCTCTCGACAGTTTCGCAAGTCTGCCAAAATGGAGGCTAGCATCGATTAGTTGACTCGAATATGGAGGCTAGCAAGGCATCCATTGACCTGGTGTCGATAGCTCCTACCGAGGAAGGATGTGGTCTGCCAAAATCTAGGCCAGCAAAGCGCCTTCGGCTGTGTGTTGGTAGCTCTTACTGAGGAAAGTTGTGATCTGCCGAAATCCAAGCTAGCAGAGAGCATTGCGTCTGTTTGACTCGGTGTTCTGGTAGCTCCTACCGACGAAGGATGTGGTGTGCCAGAATCCAAGCTAGCAGAGAGCCTTTGGCCGTGCGCTGGTAGCTCCTACCGAGAGAGGGTTGTGGTCTGCCAAAATCCAAGCTAGCAGAGAGCCTTGTATCCGTTGACTTGGTATTTTGGTAGCTCCTACCGACGAACCAAAAAGGAGGCTAGCACAAATCCGTTGACTCCTACTCACGTTTGCCTTTTCTGTCTGTTTCTTCTCCTCCTCTGTGTAATGTACAACTGCTTTTTGTTAGAGAGTGATTAATGATGGGGGAGAGAAACATACATGAGCACTCAACTTTTTCTGAAGCTTTTGCCTTTTCTGCCTTTTCTTCTTTCTACCTTACTGCTGTGTAATGTACAACAGTTTTTGTTAGAGAGTGATTCATGATGGGGGAGAGAGACATCTGGCACTCACATTTTGTTATGAATGTAGCAGAAGACCCATCTTTTTGCCTTGAACAAGGCCCGACAAGGGTGTGGGTGGGTGAAGTCGTGAATCCAGGCGCCAGTCTTAGTCGAGATGGCCTTTCTATTTCATCAGTTGGCCTTGGAGCTTTCGAAGCTCCCTTTAGCTTTTGGGCGACAGCTTCTTGTAAAGTGCTGTTGTTTGCGCCTGACTGTTTGTCCTTGTTGCTGTTTGTCCCCTAGTGTATGCATCGCCTCTGTTCCCTTCTGTGCTGTGCAAATTCTAATGCTGATTTTCTGATGGACAGCGTAGTCTGGAAAGGGTAGCACTGAATTTTGAGCTTTGATGCCGACATTGGATCTCTTCCCAAGGTCACTCATTGTGTCGTGAAAAAAGGCAGTATTTTTTGGTTCATCATTAGACGAAAGGGAAAGTAAAATATCATACTCTTGTCAGGACGGGCCAGGGCTCCATGATGGTTGATGTGAGCTGTCACATCTGAACAGAAGCAGAGTCCTGCTCCCTGAAACAAGCTTGACTGGAATTGCAGAGGTGGTGGACAAGTAGTACTAGAGAAGATCGGAATGACTGTTTTGATTTCTGGTTCATGTCCCCATTGCCTATGCTGTGTTTATCCTGGGTCTACACGCCCTGATAACGGGAGGGGTAAAGGTCATAGCTGGTTAGAATGGGGGGCTGTTCAACCAAAAGACTCAGCATGCAGTGTATATTACAAGTGCCACATTGACCTTGTTCAATGTAGGGCAATGCATTCTTCGGTGGAAATAAGCTCGGAAAGGTGTATCACTCATTTGAAAAGTCCTCTGTGTGTTTCCAAAATCACCGGTGAATGGCATATAACTCGGAGAAATCGTTATACTGATGGGGGGTATGATACTCTTAGAGTGGGCGGGGCAGCTTGCAAATTCTCATGCGATGTGTCGGAGCACAATGGTGCTTGCGTTTGAAGCGGCTACAGCAAATATCCGGATCATCATGCTGGTTAGATAAAGTTATCTTGGTAGAAGAGCTGTTGTTAGAGGAACTGGAAGAAGAAGCTGATGTGATGTGGAGGGCGTTTTCCTCTTATTTTTAGCTCTTCGAGGGCAGTTCTGCACTCTCGACTGATGGTCTTCTGAGATGCACCGCAAGTTGATGCCCGTTCTGAAGCTCTCTATGACCAATACGACTTTACCTTTGACGCCAGCTAGGACACTGAATGCTTTGTCTAGATTCCCATATGTGTGGTATGAGATGAAACTGTCGCTGCTCACCCTTTCCGCCTAAAAGCTCGACAGTCTCCCATCAATCTGGTATCTCGTTTCAAGTATAGACGTTATCCTTGAGTTCTTATTTGGTGGCTTGTTCGAAGTTCTTGCGAAATGGTCTGGAGTTGAGTTCTTGACAACCAACTGGTACACTCATCTCTTGAACCAAAGGCAGTGTTGTCATCGGTACCTATACCAAATACGAGTTGTGAGGGCTTCCACAATTTTCTTCACCGTCTTTTCCTTGTTGGAGTTGAGATTGGGTAGACCAGCTCCCGTGCATTTCACAAATTGTCAATGTTCAAGTCAGGGTACAATTGGTCAGCACCTGATAGTCTTCAAATTCAACAAGGTCTTTATTCCCTTCCTTGTGGACACCGTTGTTTTCTTGGCCCTGGACAAATATTTCGACTTTCCACCGGAGACTGGCGCTCTTTTGATCTGTTCTTATTTTTAGGTGGCATGAACTCCTTCATTGTCTCTCTGTTTGATGTCGTCGCTGCTGACTCGCCTAGGTACCCCACCCGATCTCTCTGATGTGTTGCGATCTATGTACTATCGGGACATTCTTGTCTGACGAAGCGATCTCCTCTGTTCACCAACGGCACGTCCGATCTCCAGCTTTGACTTGGCCCGATCGGGAGCTGGTGCTGGATTCTTCTGCGGAGCTGGCCGCAGCTAAACCATGGTGAATAAAAAGCCATAGGGGACAGAACAAAGAGATTCTGGGTTTGCGCATCAATGTTTTGCTGGTTATTCTTGGCCTCTGGAGGTAAATGCACGCAGTTGGACTGGCAGCTATTTTCCTGTCATGCTCTATGTGAGGAGTGATTGCGGCTCGCCATTCGGTAATTTATCGTCCATTGTGGTTGCCCCATTCCAAGAAACGTCTGCGGCTTCTTGTGCTGGACTGCCTTCATTTTTCATGATCCAATAACAGCAAATCGAGACGAGGATGAGAGACGGTGTCTCTCTGCTGATGAGAAAGAAAAGAAGAAGAAGAGAGAAGAGAGACGAAAACCATGTCAGAAAACCAAATACATGTTGCAAAAGACAGGGACCCCTACGAGTGTCCTCATTGCAAGAAGCATGGTGAACACACTGACCTTGTAGGTAGGAAGCTCAAAACGGAGTACTATGACATCATGGAACAGCTGTCCTGTGAAACACCTGGTTGTAGGCAAAAGCTTTGGTTGGTCTGTACACTCTGCGCGAGATACGACAGCCGCAGATGCAGGGTTAGTCTTGTCAATTACAACATTCTGTATGCACATCTGAGGTCAAATGTCCACCAAAGATCGGTTAACTTTAGTGCAAACGACGGTAGCAAACATATCACTGGTGACCGGCTGGAGGAGCTTAAGCAACGTAGAGTAATGGCTTTCACATTTATTCCTAATGGCACAGCTGGCGAATTCTACAGGCAACAGATAATTCACCAGCAGAGTGGAATTTCGAAGTTGGTGGCTCAGAGCTACTTCAAAAGTGGTTTCAGCTTCGACAAAGACTCTATCCGACCAGATGAGGCGATGGTGGATTTGCGGCTGCACACTACTACAGCCACCTGACCAGAACTCAGCGTAAACGGAATTGTCACATCACTCGCTTCTATTATGAGATGGGAAGGCGTTACGAGAAAGAGACCCGCGATCTCATGACTGGGCTGCGGGGGGAAGAATACCGCAGGATACTGCCCCCTTAGAACATTGCTGCAGGCTTATTCCAAACCATATTATGAGAGGCTTCGGGCTTCGCAAAAAAACTTTGCAGAAAATGCAATTAGACATTGCATGGAAGATACTTCCTACAGACACTCTTACGCGAGCACCACAATCCCGGCTGGGATGACGGCTCTTTCTCCGAGACCGGGGCCCAAGTCTCTTGTATTCGACTGGCGGAGCCTGTTCAATATAAAGAGGCGCAGTATTTGTAGGTACGAGGCACTTTGTGTGGTCGAGGCGATTTTGACAAAGCGCAGTGTGCTTTTGGTGTTGATAGTGAATAGGATGTTAGGGTCTATGAAACAGACTCTTGTTTTGTGGCGGTGAAAAAGACAGGTGCCTCTGACGAGCTTTCTGTGCACCAAATCAAGAAAATCATGCCGGATTCAGATGAGAGATGCTTTGGTGAACAGTATCTGAGATGGGGTACTTCGATGGGAGACTCTGTCCCTGTTTCATCCTTGAAAGAGTACTTCCATTTCCTCAAGTGGAAGTCACCTTTGGTATTCTCTTGCCCAGGATCCAAACAAGCGCACCCCCAGGGCACATGTTGGTCTGCCACAACCGTCTTCGTATTTAGCAAAAGCAACGTAGTTTTGAAATGTATTAGAACTGATGGAGTTGAAAGTTTTCGACCAAGGATACAAACAGTTGTGCTTCTTTTTGTGATGGTGATTGTTTCGGAGCCTGATAGATTGTGAATCCCATGGAATGTCCACGCTCCTGTTGAAAGAAAAATGTCATCGGAGATCATCTTCTTGAGTTGGACTAATGGTAGAAAGAGTCGTGAACATTTCTGTTGTGCCGTTGATTGTTTTTGAGTACAATCGTGATGTCCCACTTCCACGCTGTGGTCAAACAATGTGAAACGTCTCTTGTTGAGATTGTTTCCTTATGCCACTGTGTCCTCGCTGGTCTATCTGCTCATAAATTTGACATTGGACTTGCTTAGACCTAAATTATCAGAGGAAGAACCAATTGCAGAACGGACAACTCTTCACGATTGCTGACAACAAAAATGTCGTTGCGGCGGGTTTCTTCAATGTTGGCAATGTCCAAATGGACTGGAATGATGAGTTCAGGATGACGACCTTATTGACTGTCCTGAGGTTCAGCATGTCCATCGTCACATTGGTATGGATTCGGTAAGTATGAAATGCTTCATGGATGTTACCGCGACGGTGTTTTTGAAAAAACTTGATGAATCAAAGTTGAGCAGTTCAACAATATGATTCCCTGTGCTGACTGCAAGGCCATGGTGTTGGATCCCTTAGTCGACTGGATCAGCAAATTCGAGAACCATGTTAAAGCGAACTTTTCCACCGATTACGGCATCAACATTACTTTCTTCTCCACATGAAAGGCTTTCTGATGATCAGTATGGCGAATTGGTGGTGGCGGGGAACCAGAGCCTTCTGACATCCTTAAGATGTGGTTAAAGGTTTTTCCGTCGTTTTGGTGAATGTTGGGAAGGAAGTCCCCATATGATGCGCCAGGTTACGGTTGCTCGTGATATCAAACAAATCTTCAACCTCTATGAAACGACACGTGGCGGGTTTGCTTTCATCAATTCAGATACTGTCTTGGAGGAAATGGATTGACATATGCGTGACATGAATGAATGGCCATGAATCTTTTCTGAAGACGTCGCTGGTGTCTAATAAAGTATAGTAAACCACACACACAGGCTCACTGCATAATGCTCCTTGCTCCCATCACCAAGGGAGAGCGAACGGTCCCAGTATATCCCTTTGTACTTGCTCCCCTCTAGGACATTGCTGCACACTCGATCTAGGGACTCCCTTGTAATGTAAAGCGCGAAGGGTAGATTGGAATCGAACATGTAACCGCCTACGAAGCTGACAACATGGTTAAATCCTACTGTGCTGGCTCACCTTGCCGTTTCTTCCCAATGGGTGGGGCATTTTGATGACATCCACAACTGGCAGCTCCAGTGGATTATCCCGTCTTAGTGGGTTGAACCTCTCCCTGTGTTTGTGTCTCATCCGCACTCTGCCGTAGCTCTCTTTTTTGGCTTAAAAGTCTTCATCACCGCGTCCAGGAAGACCTTCATCAGTCGCTGCCTCTGACCGAGGCACGGAGTCTTGGAGTAAAGTGAGAGTATTTCCTCTGCCTCCTCAGAAAAACCAATATGGCAAAGTGGGCGCTCGTGAAGGAGCTTACGAGACACATCCCATCGATGTTGGTTTGGTTCTGGTAGCGAAAAGGAGGACTTGAATTTGTTTGGGGACGCCAATAAATAAAGCGACCCCTCGATCCCACATGCAAGTGTCATCGTACTCCTATTTTCTTGGCATTATCAAGTTTATCTCTCGGTATGTGTTTTTTCGCCCAGTTCATGGACGTCGTCGTACCAGCGCCGCTTTATTCCATTACTGTGATTTGTCCGTCTATGAACTCGATCGGGTCGAATTGTGTTGTATTGAGTTTCATCTTCAGATCATACTTCTGGACTGAAGCCCACACACCGACTCGGTACCTTTCGTCCAAATAGGCAGTGTGTGTGAGAATTGATCTCACGTACTTGTCCTGTATATCTGTTTCGAGTATTGTCGAGTTGGCCCACCATATCCTTCCGTGCCAACCGTCACCCTCGACTCTGCGCAATTCCTGAACAAGCTCAGGATGTTGGAGTGCTTGATCAACAAGTACAAGCCGCCCAATGTTATTGATACACCACCACTTGTAGCTGGTCAAGCGTCTTATTTCTGCGGACTCCTTCTCTGTATGGGAATCTCGAAGCTTGTTTCGGAGAACACTCAACTCTCTCTCAAGAAATGGAAGATTTAGAGTTTGATGAGACTTTTGATATTCGGCAAGACTGCCAAGATTCTTTGCGATAATTCTTTGCGATGAGCTCTCGAAGGGGGGGGGGCGGGAGAAAATTTCTCTCTTGATGGATCACTGACTACTCTTGCTTGATAAACGACAACATCTATGACAGTTGTGTCGTCCTAGGTAACTGCTGTTTTGCTGTCTCGATGGATGATTATGTGCAGCCCCTCTAAGCGCGATGCCAACTTGGCGAACTGAAGAAGGGGCAGTGTCTTCTGAAAGTGTCGAGTCGTCATCGGTTCTGGATCTGGACTTGTTTCATTGGCAGTGTGTTCCTATGTCTTGTAGTTCCTCTGTGTTCTCGCTTAGTATCGGGGGGTGATCCATCTTTGGGCACGCACCAAACAAAAGCGACAGAGTCGAGGTCCTTGTTGGAGGGTATTCTATGTCCCTTCCCGCGAACCACAAGTCCTGCCACACTAAGCCGAAGCGACCAGAGTCGCAGGTCCTTGTTGGGGCGGAATCTATGTCCCTTCCCGCGAACCCAACGTCCTGCACCCCGCTGCCTGGAGTCAATTTGATAGGAACGAAGCAACTGAAACCAAGCAAAAGCGACAGAGTCGATGTCCTTTTTGGAGGGGAATCTATGTACCTTCCCGCGAACCCACAAGTCCTGGCACCCCGTGGCCTGGAGTCAATTTGACAGGAAGGAAGCAACTGAAACCAAGCAAAAGCGACAGAGTCGATGGGTCCTTGTTTGGAGGGAAATCTATAGCTCCTTTCCGCGAACCCACAGTCCTGCACACTAACCGAAGCGACAGAGTCGAGGTCCTTGTTGGAGGGGAAATCTATGTCCCTTCCCGCGAACCCACAGTCCTGCACCCCGCTGCCTGGCCCGGTACTGTGGCCTTGAGAGAGATTCGTAAGTTTCAGAAAAGCACCAACCTCCTCCTCAAAAAGCTTCGGTTCCAGCGTCTGATGTGGGAGATAGCCCAGAATTACAAGTCAGATCTTCGTTTCCAGTCCACTGTGGTCATTCTGAAGCCTACCTAGTTGGCCTGTTCGAAGACACGAACATTTGTGCCATTCACGCGAAGCGTGTGACCATCATTCCCAAAGATATTCGACTCACAAATGGGGATTGCCACCATCCTCCCCGGCCCTTGTGACCATTGCCACAAACTCGTCGTATGTTTCAGTATCATTCGCTCCCTAAAAAAATTGGGGGTTGTTGTGGATTGGGAGAGATACAAATGTGTTAGAAAATGAGGGCATTTGACTTATCCATTCTTTCCGTAAGATCGTCCATCCTACGATTCATAACATGGATAGTCTGACGAAATACACAGTCATACAAATTTCGGCCCCTGGACTACTCATCTAATGAACTCTCTCGCCGACTTCCTTGAAGACTAGGGGTTTGTTGCGTCAGTAATTGTCGTGCTCCACATTTCTGAGCCAGTCAAACATCTCATGTAACACCACCAAGAAAACACCAGCGCCCACAATCCCCCGACCATGAAAACTGCCCGAGGGTTACTGGCCACTGATCAAGAAGAGTCGTGGTTTGAATGCAATCTTTGGCGTCAAAACAGGGTGTGGGCTGATCAGATGGACTGGACAGAGGCTTGCCGACACAACCAGGCACACAAGGACCGGGAACTGAGTCCTTAGCTTGGATATGTCGGCCGCTTTTCTTTGCCAATTCACCCAACACCCCCCCTAGCCAAGTTTACAATCCTACCGGTGAAACATCCAGAGCCACAGTAGCACGGAACTGATCCCAGTATAGTCATCAAGGCCGGAAAAGGATGACAGTCAAGCAGTTTCTCGAAGCAGGAAACAAAGAACGAGGTTCCTCCGGCAATGCAGAACACCTCACGATCTACCCCAACAATCAAAATGGCAGTGAAACTCACCTCTCTAAGGTCATGAAAGGCGAATAAATGCCTATGTTTCCAACCAGGCTCGTTGGAGGATTCTCTATTGTAAAACTCGACATGTATGCCTGTAGGGGTGCTCGTTGGGTGCTCCACATAAAAGAACCTTGGTGCTCGAAGGCTTATAGAGTAACGAGTTTGAATAGGTCTTGGTGGATCCCGTCCGCAGGGCTGGAAAGGCGAGACATTGCATGGATCTTGGTTTGGTGTCAAGTTGACTGGACTGTTACTAGGAAGCGATCCAGGTTTATTGTGTATTGCTAGCCCCTAATCTGACAGACCATAGGAGATACCAACTGACAAAACTGGGATCTAGCTGGGTGAAGTGCTCGACACGTTGACCGGACCGTCTTTGCTCTCTCGCGCTCGTTTGGCAGGACGCAGATTCACGGACTCAGGTCTTCCTTATTTGCTCAACCCTGAAATTTTGCAAGACTCGCCGAGCGTGTGTCAGTGAGGGCCCTTGTGTCTTGCTAGCTCATATTCTGGCAGACCATAGGATCTACCAACTAACAAAACTGGATCTAGCTGGGGAAGTGCTCGACCTTGACCGACCGTCTCTGCTACTAGCTTGGATTCCGGCAGACGAGATTCAATGAACTCAGGCTCCTTGCTACCCTGGAATTTGGCAGACTCGATGGTAGATTCAATTCCGGCAGACAACTACCTTCCTCAGCTGGCCTAGATTTTGGCAGACCACATCCTTCCTCGGTAGGAGCTACCGACACCAAGCTAGCAACGTGGATCATGCTAGCCTCCTTTTTGGCAGACTTATGCGAAACTTTCGAGTAGGAGCAGGAGTCAACGGATCCGTGCTAGCCCCTTTTTGGAAGACTTGCGAAACTTTCGAGTGGGAGCAGGAGTCAAGGATCCGTGCTAGCCTCCTTTTGGCAGACTTGCAACAACCGTTCGAATCGGCAGGAGTCAACGGATCCGTGCTAGCCTCCTTTTTGGCAGACTTATTGCGAAACTTTCGAGTGGGGAGCAGGAGTCAACGGATCGTGCTAGCCTCCTTTTTGGCAGACTTATGCGAAAATTCGCGGTCCAGCAGGAGTCAACGGATCCGTGCTAGCCTCCTTTTTGGCGACTTGCGAAACTTTCGAGTGGGATTGCAATATTTAGTCAACGGATCCGTGCTAGCCTCCTTTTTGCAGACTTATTGCGAAACTTTCATGTGGGAGCAGGAGTCAACGGATTGTGCTAGCCTCCTTTTTGGCAGACTTATTGCGAAAATTTCGAGTGGGAGCATGAGTCAACTGGATCCGTGCTAGCCTCCTTTTGGCAGACTTGCGAACATTTCGAGTTGGAGCATGGTCAACGGATCCGTGCTAGCCTCCTTTTGGCAGACTTGCGAAACTTTCGAGTGGGAGCAGGCAGGAGTCAACGGATCGTGCTCAGCCTCCTTTTTGCAGACTTATTGCGAAACTTCGAGTGGGAGCAGGAGTCAACGGATCCGTGCTAGCCTCCTTTGGCAGACTTGCGAACTTTCGAGTGGGAGCGCGCAGGAGTCAACGGATCCGTGCTAGCCTCCTTTTTGCACATTGCGAAATTTCGATGGGCAGGAGTCAACGGATCTGTTGCTAGCCTCCTTTTGCAGATCAACAGATCCGTGCTAGAATCCTTTTTGGCAGATTAAAATTCGGCAGTCCGTGCTAGCACCCTCCTTTTGGCGACTATGCGAAACTTTCGAGTGGAGCAGAGTCAACGGATCGTGCTATTCCTTTTGGCAAGATTGCGAAAAATTCGAGTGGGATTCAATATTCCAGTCAACTGATCCATGCTAGCCTCCTTTATGGCACTGCGAAACTTTCGAGTGGGAGTAGGAGTCAACGGATTTGTGCTAGCCTCCTTTTTGCAGACTTGCGAAACTTTCGAGTGGGAGCAGGCAGGAGTCAACGGATCCGTGCTAGCCTCCTTTTTGGCAGACTTATTGCGAAACTTTCGAGTGGGAGCAGGAGTCAACGGATTCGTGCTAGCCTCCTTTTTGGCACTTATTGCGAAAATTTCGAGGGGGACAGGAGTCATTAACTGATCCTGCTAGCTCCTTTTGGCAGACTGCGAAAACTTTCGAGTGGGAGCAGGCAGGAGTAAACGGATCCGTGATAGCCTCCTTTTTGCAGACTTATGCGAAACTTTCGATGGGAGCAGGTCAACGGAATCCGTGCTAGCCTCCTTTTTGGCAGACTTGCGAAAACTTCGAGTGGGGTAGCTCTTTAGGCAGGAGTCAACTGATCCGTGCTAGCCTCCTTTTTGGCAGACTTATGCGAAACTTCCGAGTAAGCAGGAGGTCAACGGATCCGTGCTAGCCTCCTTTTTGCAGACTAACTCTTGCGAAAATTTCAAGTGGGATGCAATATTCCATCAACTGATCCATGCTTAGCCTCCTTTTGGCATATGCGAAACTTTCGAGTGGGAGCAGGAGTCACGGATCCGTGCTAGCCTCCTTTTTGGCAGACTTGCGAAATTTCGGTGGGATTCAATTTCCATCAACTGATCCATGCTAGCCTCCTTTATGGCACTTGCGAAACTTTCGAGTGGAGTGGAGTCAACGGATTTGCTAGCCTCCTTTTTGGCAGACTGCGAAACTTTCGAGTGTGGAGCAGGCAGGAGTCAACGGATCCGTGCTAGCCTCCTTTTTGGCAGACTTATGCGAAACTTTCGAGTGGGGAAGGAGTCAATGGATTCGTGCTAGCCTCCTTTTGGCAGACTTATTGCGAAAATTTCGATGGGAGCAGGAGTCAACGGGATCCGTGCTAGCCTCCTTTTTGGCAGACTTGCGAAACTTTCGAGTGGGAGCAGGAGTCAACGGATCCGTGCTAGCCTCCTTTTTGGCAGACTTGCGAAACTTCGGTGGGACAGGCAGGAGTAACGGATCCGTGCTAGCCTCCTTTTTGGCAGACTTATTGCTGAAAATTTCGGTGGGAGCAGGAGTCAACGGATCCGTGCTGCCTCCTTTTGGCAGACTTGCGAAACTTTCGAGTGGGAGGCAGGCAGGAGTCAACGGATCCGTGCTAGCCTCCTTTTTGCAGACTTATTGCGAAACTTTCGAGTGGGAGCAGGAGCTACGGATTCGTGCTAGCCTCCTTTTGGCAGACTTATTGCGAAAATTTCGGTGGGAGCAGAGTCAACGATCCGTGCTAGCCTCTTTTTGGCAGACTTGCGAAACTTTAGTGGGAGCAGGAGGGTCAACGGATCCGTGCTAGCCCCTTTTTGGCAGCTTATTGCGAAACTTTCGAGTGTGGGCAGGAGTCAACGGATTCGTGCTAGCCTCCTTTTGGCAGACTTATTGCGAAATTTCGATGGAGCAGGAAGTCAACGGATCCGTGCTAGTCCCTTTTTGGCAGAATGCGACTCTCTAAACTCGAGTGGGAGCAGGAGTCAACGGATCCGTGCTAGCCTCCTTTTGCAGACTGCGAAACTTTCGAGTGGGAGCAGGCAGGAGTCAACGGATCCGTGCTAGCCTCCTTTTTGGCAGACTATGTGCAACTTTCGAGTGGGAGCGGAGTCAACGGATCCGTGCTAGCCTCTTTTTTGGCGACTTATTGCGAAATTTCGAGTGGGAGCAGGCAGGAGTCAACGGATCCGTGCTAGCCTCCTTTTTGGCAGACTACAGATCTGCTATCCTCATGTGGAAGCAGGAGTCAACGGATCCGTGCTAGCCTCCTTTTTGGCAGATTTATTGCGAAAATTTCAAGTGGGATCAATTTCAGTCAACTGATCCATGCTGCCTCCCTTTTTGGCCATATGCGAAACTTTCGAGTGGAGCAGGAGTCAACGGATCCGTGCTAGCCTTCCTTTTTGGCAGACTTGGGAAAATTTCGAGTGGGATTCAATATTCCAGTCAACTGATCCATGCTAGCCTCCTTTATGGCACTTGCGAAACTTTCGAGTGGGAGCT
>CAICTM010002342.1:0-15684 GCA_903772945.1 Seminavis robusta
TGGTCGCTGTCGGAGTCGGGTTAGCGACCTTGAATGAGTGGCGCATCGCCACTGGCTTCAATCGAAACATCACATCCTTCCGACAGGTTCTGCACAGTTTGACTTCTAGTCCTGGAGATGCCGAGAAAATGGTACAATGCACCTGGGTTGCTTTCGGCCTTATACGAACAAGCTTGCAATGCGGGACAGACCAGAATAAAGCGAGTATGATCCCAGAGTTGGAATTTGTTGACAACAAACTTTTCAAGGGACTCAGAATTGATGGAAATCTCCGGTCCATGCCCATTCCAAACTCCTGCGAGCATTTCTCCGAATAGTTCTTCTCCCACTTTGTCATGGCAAGGGGTACTTTCCAAACAGAGACTAGTGAGGCCGACCCAACCTTGAATCAGCTTGGACAAGATATGTTTGTGGATGTCGAATGGAGGAAGACTGGTGGCTTCTCTCTTTGGTTGGATGTCAAAGGACATCTTAACGTGTTTGACTGATTCGTGGCGGAGCAGCACTGGATTGAATCCAGAATGCTCTTCCAAACCCTTGCAATGGTCATTCATAACCTTTAGATCTTCCAAAGAGATACGTATGGATAGAGTTTCGAGATTGGGACACTGCTCCGCAAGATTGCTTTCGAAGTCACACTGCAGACTTGGTGTCGACTTCGATTTGGGACCATGAACGAGATTTGAGACGGTGAACGAGTGAGGTGGTGAGATGATACTCAAGCGAAAACCACAACTTACCGCATACGTTAACTGGGTAGTATTGCATTCCAAGAGCGTTTGTTTGATAAGGTTGAACTTGAATTCGTCAATGTTGTTTTTTGTGCACTGAATGCCCCAAAGTTTCACTTTGTGATTGCAAAGCCACATGACAGCAGGGATTTCCCTTTCCACAAGATCATCAAAGTCCACGAGAACACGAAAGCAAAAGTGGGCCACTAGTCGATCCATTAGTTTCTTCCAGTCAGGACTGACCAAAGCCATGCTGTTACAAAATTTTGCCAGCGCCATAGGACTTGTTGTTTCGATTCTTGTTCCACCAACAGTAATTTCCTCTTGTGGCCCAACAAATTCCATCACCTGGAACATGCAGATATCTGGTAGGAAGGAGGCCGGGTTGGCTGGGTTAGACTTGGAGGGAACAGAAGCCGCCATTGTGCTATCGTTGGGATAATATATCGTAGGGACTGATGTTTTTATGCAGTCGTCGAGGAAAAGAAAATCTTTGTTTCGGCTGTGGCGAGGAGAGTAGTCGAGTCGGAATTCCTCGATCCTAGTTCCACAGTTAGTTGTCGAACCCCGCAATGAAAACAAACCACGCGGGAGCCAACGGGTGATTTGTTTCGCTGAGTTGACTTGGTACCACTAGTAGATAGCTAGTACTGTAGTATGACGGCATTTGTAGTGCCGGTCAACTAAAGCAATACAGTTGATGGGATTTTGGACTGCAACAATGCTCCACAGGAGTATGCTTGTACCGTTCTGGCTATGATAGTAGTACATACATTGTAGCCTTGTGAAGATTGGTGACCGTCACTCTAATTTTCCTTGGTTATCCGTATTTTTTAACGGCTTGCTTGGATTCTCTTGTCGCCCGGCTCGAACTTTTAAATTCGTTGTTTCAAGGTTAGGTTTACGGTGTACAGTTTCAATCCTGGGACCAATCTGAATAACGAGAATTCGAGTGAGTGACAGCTATGACATACGGTACTGCCGGTACAGTGCAAACTATCCGGGGTAATAGTGGTTGGGCGGGCCAACATAGCTGTACCTGCAAAAACAAACCAAGACAAACACCACGCAGGTCCGGAGTCTAGATTAAATTTTTACCAAAGAGTTGACTCGACTCGGTGTGCGTTGAGAGCTGTGTGGGTGTGTGTGTTCCAGTGTGTCACTCTGTCACTCTGCGGCTTAGAGGGAAGAGCACTTTTTACCAGTAAACCTTCAAGTTACCGGTAAGCACAAACGTCCATTCGGAAGGTCTTTAACTAAGACATTGAGAGACATCAGATTCTTTGGTGTGGGCTTTTCAACCTCTTCGAACAGCTCTTCGAACCATAAGCCAATAAAAAATGAAAAGAGTGCGATGCCGGGACAGCAGGAACAAAAGCTTTCTGAGTTTGTCACACCTGTGTTCTTTTTCATTAGATTTATTAGATTTTTCTAAAGCCCTTCTTCCTTGTGGACTGTCTACTTAACAAAATTCAACATCCAGCATTATCGTCAGATCAAAGCCCGTAAACATCGGCGAACGCTCTCGCTGAACGTCGCGTTAAAAGTTTCGAGAAGTGGTTGAACTGGTATTGCCCGTTCGGTTCGCCCATCCACAGGCCTTCAGCAGCTCCTCCATCACAACACAAATTTTTACCCTTCCGTCTTTAATCGTCGAACAGCTCGTCGGACCAATTGACCATTGGTCGACCAGTACCACCCACGCAGTTTGCTGTTGCAACCAGTTTGTTGTCTGTGTTTGTTTGTTATCCATTGGTACCATACTCGAGCATACCCATTATTATACCCACAATGACATCTACCATGACCAAGTGGCTTTCCTCCTTCTTCTTGACTACCACCGACACGAGCGAGGACTCGGAAACGGAGGAGGAGTTTCTTGGCGATTGTTCGATTCGATCCGCGAGTGTTCTAATGAATGGAATTCACGACGACGATTCCCAGATTGTTCACATTCGAAGGATTATCGAAGAAGAAGAAGAAGAGGACGAGTTAGTGGTCGATTTGGAAGCAGTGATGGAAGAAACACCTCACTCGTCGCCAACGGACGACAGACTACCCGTGGTTAGCATGAACGGCAAGCCACCGACTGTTGAGTCCAGCAAGAAGAAGAACAAGAAGAAGAGGACCACCCAGAAGCAACCCAGCATGGAATACGATATCGAAGCCCACGTCACCACCACCACCACGACAAACAAAAAGAAGAAGAAGCGTCCAAGCTTGACCGCGGGAGACTGGACTTTGCTAAAGGACAACTACGACAACTTTACTCACGACCTCATGGTTCGCGTGGGAATATGCATCTTTGTCCCCATCGTCGTCATCGTCCTGATTCTCATCTTGGTCACTCGAGGGTGATGTGAAGCAAGATGCTTTCTTTGGCCCGCGGTTAAGTTGACGCGTCAGTTAGGGAGCCCTCTTGAGGGCTCCCTCCAGAACTCTATCTTTCTCTTCCTACCCTCCAATGAAACCATTCCAAGCGACCCATATCTTTACTATCAGGGCAGCCGTTTTAATCGGGTCGCATCTCAGATGACAAAAGGGGAATTTCTTCCTCCTCCCAAGGGACTTCTGCTACAGCTCATTACAAAGCTAGCTTTGTTCAGAAGCCATCGCGGTACTCGTTGTACATGGCGTCTTCTGAACAGTCGGGGCAAGCTGTCTTTCTTCCCTTCCTCTGTACTTTTACTCTTTAGTCTAGGGAATCCATAACTCATATACATTCATTCTGCATCTATCTGATAAGGAACAAACGATCATCCATGGGTCTACTGGCTGCCGGTAGCTAGCTACTGTATATAGCTACATGTATGTACTAGCTAGTAGACTCGACGAGCCAGCTACAGTCGAAGCGTACGAACATACATTCGTTCGAATCCCGACGAGAGAGATGACGACGACTAGCTAGACTCTAAGCTGCTGAAAATGCACGATCTGTGGATCGAAGCAGACCGGTACCCGCCCGCGTAGCTGCGGTTTGTTGCACTTCGACGTACGGTTCGTTACCTCATTTATTTCCAGATACCGCAGGAGGAGCGATCGGGCAGAAGTCTGCAACGTTCATGCGCAGTGTTGGTTTGCGGGAGCGTTCACCAGTGGACTTCCTGCGGCCAAGCAGCACGTCCACACCGTCATCGTCTCTGGGTCGCTGCCTCACATCAACTATGATAGTAACTGCATCAGGACAACCTTCAACTACTAGCCATAGCTAACTAGCAGAAAGTAATCTGCATTGTAGTGCCCGAGAGCAACTTCAATAATCTTATGTATTATTACACTGGTTGGCAAGCATAAAGTGGATAGCCGGTTTGGCCAGTATACGTGTAGGGAGAGGGTGAATATGTGACACTGCTTCGTGCTGTGCAATGAGAAACCCCGGGTGATGAACCGGTTGTTTCTAAGCCACTCCCCCAGGTGAACGCTGCACAGATAGCAGTGCCAAATTGGGCAACACAGGCACTGTAACAGTTGGAAATGGAAGAGTGTTGATTACAGCCAGGATTAACGCATATATCTGGACCCACATAGTAGTACTTTAGGCAACAAAATCCCGCGAAGTGGCTGGTTGAGCACCCTGGAACCGGATTAACAGGTTGTGCTGTTGGCTGGTTGGTGGGCTGAGGGGTAGGTGGGTTGGTTGGTGCCTTGGGGTGATTGGATGGATTGGTTGAAGGTACATCCGATGGTGACACCGTAGGCAAGTCAGAGGGGGGATGGCTTGGGCTTTTGGAAGGCACATCAGATGGAGCAATGCTGGGACTTGAGGATGGACGATCAGAAGGGCTGATGCTGGGAGTTTGGATGGTTTATCTGATGGGCTTATAGAAGGCAACATTGATGGACTTGATGACGGTGTTGTTGAGGGTACCCCAGAAGGACTTGAGCTTGGATTCGTGGAAGGAAATGAAGATGGACTGATGCTTGGTCTTGTGGATGGGCTGTCTGAGGGGCTGATGCTGGGGAGCTTGGATGGTCTAGCTGATGGAATCAAGGAAGGCAAAGAAGACGGACTATTACTGGGTCTTGAGGATGGACTGTCAGAAGGGCTGGCGCTAGGAAGCACGGATGGTCTGTCTGATGGGCTGAGAGAAGGCAGAGAAGATGGACTCGTACTGGGAATTTCAGATGGGCTGTTTGAAGGGCTGAGGCTGGGGAGCTTGGATGGAATATCTGATGGACTCGAGGATGGAAAAGAAGATGGACCAACACTTGGACTTTCTGAAGGCATATCAGAGGGACTGATACTAGGGCTAGATGATGGGATATCAGAAGGAGTGATGCTCGGTATGATCGAGGGACTACCTGAAGGGCTTGAGCTGGGAATCATGGAGGGTGCATTGGAGGGGTTGGTGGGAGGATTTTCTGATGGGCTTATGCCTATGCCAGGGTCCCGGGATGGCATACTTGATGGTACACCTGAAGGGTTCAAGCTTGGATACACGCTGGGTCTGCTTGATGGACCAAGACTTGAGATTGATGGTGGTTTATTGGAAGGACTCATGCTTGGGTTTCCCGAGGGAACATGAGAGGGGCTATTTGAAGGCAACGCACTTTTTTCAGTGCTTTCACTTGGCCTCACAGATGGGCTCGTTGTTGGCGCTGTTGATTGGCTAATGCTTGGTAAGCTGCTTACACTAGGGCTCGCTGATGGGGTTGATGATGGAGAGCTAGAAAGGGTTGGGCTGATAGTGGGATTGCCTGGGGCGACAGAAGGCAAGGAGGAAGGGGTGGATGTTGAGTTTCTTGAAGGGGTTTCAGAAGGACCCAAAGTTGGGTTTGACAATGGAGCTCTGGATGGTGATACAGATGGGCTCTGCGATGGTATTGTTGATGGCAGCATCGATGGTATTCCTGATGGATGCCTGGATGGGTTTGCTGTTATTGGGCTGGCAGTTGGAGCTGCCGGTGTCACTGTTGGTAGAGCAGAAGGTGATGCTGTAGGCTGTGTCGTGGGTTTGTTAGAAGGACTGCCGCTGGGGTTGTCTGATTCCACGCTGGTTGGAATTACTGATGGTGCAGTTGATGTCATAAGCGAGGGTATTGCTGAAGGCTCTTTTGAGGGAATCCCTGATGGGTATCCAGAGGGAGCTGTCGAAGGAGAAGAACTTGTTGGGTTTAGTGTGGGATTTCCTGATGTCACTGTCGGTACTGATGAAGGTGAAGATGTTGGTTGATTTGAAGGAATAGTTGAGGGTTGAGTGGACGGGATGCTGGTGAGATAACTAGATGGCAAGCTGGATGGAATCGAAGAGGGTGTTTTTGAAGGTTGGAATGAAAGGCCAGCAGTTGGGTTGTTGGATGGCACAGTTGATATGAAACCAGCGAGGACTGATGTAGCACTGACTCCAGCTGTGTTGAGGGCACTTGTATATTGTTCCAGGAAAAAAGCCTCTTGATCAGCAACAATGAGATTGCTCCCTGGAGCCTGGATGGCTGTAATTATGAAACCAACAGAAGCAGTCTGAAGGTGTCTTCTACCCCAAGGCTGGTTGCTATGTACTGTGGCAATGCCTGCATTGATCCCTGGCCTGCTTGAGAGATCAACACGCTCTATTCTAGGTGGGCAAGGACCAGCTTCATGTATGGCACCTAGTGCTGTGGCGAAGGCTGCAATCAATGCTGTATCCCCCACAGCAGTGATGTCTCCAGTTAGATCAATCGTGTATGTGGATTGCACTGAAACGGATGTGAACCTGCATGAAGAGGGTGATGTGCTAGGTAGCAAACTGTATGTTTTGCTGGGGGATGAACTTGGCAAAGCTGATGTGCTGGGTATAACACTCGGCATGATGCTTTCGCCGGAGCGGTTGATGCTTGGAGCAATACTTGACACAGTTGATGTGGTGGGAAAGTGACTTGGCATCGAGCTGTCACTAGCGCTGGTAGTGCTTGGAACCAAACTTGGCTCAGTTGATTTACTCGATAGCACACTTGGCACAACACTGCCACCAACACTGGGACTTGCACTTGGCGCCGTGCTGGGCCCATAAGATGTGCCTGGAGGATTGCTTGGGATGATGATTGGGTCTCCGGTCTGAGGAGGCTGGCTTGGCAAGACACTTGAGTCCATTGTGGGTGTGTTACTGGCTGCTGTGGGATTGTTTGTTGTTTGAAGAGTGGGCTCATTTGTTGGTGGTGGAGTCGGTGAAATTGTCGGCAACAGAGTGGGCTCATCTGTTGGCGGTGGACTCGGGGGAGCTGTTGGGAGAAGTGTGGGTTCATCTGTTGGTGACAGAGTTGGTGAATTTGAGGGGACAAACGTCGGCTCACCAGTTGGGAGAAGCGTGGGATCATCAGTTGGGGATAGTGTTGGAACACTAGTGGCAGAGAGAGAAATGGGAGAGGAAAGCGATGGCCCATTAGAAGAAGACACAGCAGGGCCACCAGAAGAGTAGACTGTTGGATCATCGGTAGGGTTGTTTGTTGATGACATGAACAAAGATGGAGTTTTGCCTGGCATAGTAACCACTGATGGAGCACTGTTAGTTGTACTTGGTGAGTCTCCAGGTGGGGCTGAAGGATGTGTAGAAGAATGTGTAGAAGAATGTGTTGAAGCCGCAGTTGCAGTTCCAGCATTGTCAACTCCAGAAGTTGGGATACCAGCAGTTGGCTTTGCATTGGGGCCACCAGGAGACATATCAGGAATGCTAGTAGCAGGAGTCAGAGTTGCCATTGTTGGTCCCACAGCACCTTGCCCCAGAGGCACTGGTGGAGGTCTACTTGTGGGGTCGATGCTGGGGCCTACATGCATACCTGCAGGGCTACCATTGCTTGGAGCAGAAGCAGGGTTGCCTGCTGTTATTGTAGGTGTAGCTGTTGGTGGACCACCTGGCAAACTCTCTGGGGTCACAACAGTAGTACCAGTAGTAGGAATGCTGCTAGGGCTTCCAGGTAACACTGTTGGGATCACACTGGTTGAAGTAGAGCTAGGGTTGCCTGCTGTAACAGTTGGTACTGATGTCGACAGGCTTGCAGAGGGATTCCCAGGTGTCACAGTGGGAGAACCAGTTGTGGGACTACTGCTGGGATTTCCAGGTACTACAGTAGGACTCACTCTGGTTTGAGCAGAGCTAGGATTGCCTGCTGCCACTGTAGGGGCAGATGTCATGGGACTTGCTGATGGACTTCCTGGTGACACAGTTGGAGTTTCTACTGTGGGGTTGATAGTGGGATCCACCTCAGGAGAAGGGGTAGGGTTATTGGTTGGCAGGGGGTTTGGTTCAGCCGTTGGGGTTTCTTGGTCACCACCAGCAGAACCTCCTTGAGTTTGGAGCTGGATTTCAGCAGCAGTTTCACTGATAGTCATAGCACTCTGTCTGTCACCAGCTCCACCATCACCACTGAAGCCTCCATTTCCACTTCCACTGCCACTTCCCTCAGCTCCAATGCTTCCAGCCGCTTCCAGCACTTTCTCTGAGGATGCTATGACAGCTGGCAAGATCTCCTGGCAGTCATTGGAGCTTGGGTTTTCCAAGCATGCTCCCAAAGTTTCAACATCAATACCTGTGTCATCCAGTACATTCTTGCAGAACTCAGATTGGCCATTCTCTGTTGAGGATTCTTCAACACACTCCTCAATGCTTGACAGCTCAATTTTGACGAAAGGAGTCCGGATTGTCCCATTGTTGGCTTCTATCAGCTCCATGGCTTGTGCAATTATTGTGCCTCCAATTGCATTCACAGGCTGGGCTTCTACGTCGACCACGCCGTCTGGAGCTACAGCTTTTGTGGTTCCAAAGATGACTGCAGACAGAAAGCCATCAGCACTCTCTTGAGAGCCATTGGCACCAACAACGCTGAGATCTACATTTTGTCCGCCCTTCTGCAGAGTGCTGTCAATGTTGAATCCAAAGGAAGCAGCAAAAAGAGGAAAGAATTCAGCCATGTCAAAGTTGCGGGTGCCAAATATATTCTGCAGTCTTCGGTGGAAATATGCATGCTGATGCTCCATGATACTACAGGAACGTGCCAACTGTCGCCTTCCTCTGGCAGTGGAGTCAGGTTCAGAGGGGAGTTCAAATAATGGTTCATGATCTGGACAACCAACACAACCAACATAGGCCATCCAAGATGTTGTTGTGATACTGTTGGCTACCAATTCACTATACTCTTCAAAAGATGTATTTGTGCGGTAGAGCCATTCCGCATATGGGTCGAGCTTCTCTTCAGGAACTGCTGGCACCTGTCCTTGCAATGGAAGAGATCGATCGTTGTCTGCTGTGAAGTTGGCAGCTAAAGAGCTGTTCATGTTGAGAACAGAGCCATTGGTAGAGTCTGCATAAAGCAGAGATGCATTCATTCCAAGTTCAGTGTAGTTGGTAGCCTTGCCGAGCTCATCTTCCAGGTCACCAAAATAGCCAGGGAGAAATATGCTGTGGGTTCTATTTGTGGTGAAGTTGCCCCAGTCAGTTTCCCAGTCAATGACCTCTGCAGAATGCAAGACACGATAGTACTGGTCCAAACACATACCCTTGCAATTTCAAATGTTCCATATTAGCTCAACTGACCATTTACTCATTTGCACAAAAGGATGGGCATGAACTTACAGTAATCTCATTGTAGATATCACGGAAGAGAATCTCAAGTAACTGCTTCTTGCGAGGATCAAACAAGGTATCAGGAGGCATTCCCTTGATTTGGAGCTCTAGGAACCCAACCTTTAGCAGCGACTGATCAGAGCATTCCGGTGGCACGAAATCATTATTGATTGGGGGCAGTGGGGGAGGTGCAGGGGCTGGCACCGGTGTGGAAGCTCCACTGGATACTGCAACAGCCGCTACTGCCGCTGATTTCCAACAAGAGAAATAGTGTAGAAAGAACAGCGAGTTAGTGATGAATGGGACAACTTCTGAAATGTTCCTTTGATAATTCTTCTTACCCACACCTACTGCGACCCCAACCTGGACCACTGCTCCTGCACCGGCAGCTGCGCCGGCCAACCCAGCAACACTGGACAAACCTATGCAAAGAAGTCAATTCACAATGTAAGTAAGAACAAAAACATCACTGCGTGAAGTTGCAATACCATTCATACCTCCAGCAGCAGCTCCTGCTGCCCCAGCACTAGCGGCTCCGGAAGCAGAAGCACTGGCAACACCTTGTGCCTGCAAAATTGTCCAAAGTTTGGATATAAGAAAGAAGATTGAGCGAGGACAGGAGAGGACAGTCAGACCACTGGCAATGGAAATAGACGTACTGCAGACGAAGCCATTTCTGCTACTCCAGGAGGCGGACCAGCCACTCCACCAGGAGGAGCCGGCCCTGCCATTCCTCCTCCCCCCATTCCGGCACCACTACCACCGCCGCCGCCTCCACCTCCTCCTCCATGACCAGCTGTTTGCATGGATGCACAATTCTGAGATAATAAGTTTGTTGCTCCGGGATCTGCAGCATCCACCAGTTCCTCTGCAAGATCTTCCAATCCAGCATCACCTTCATTATCGTTGCTACCACGCCCAAGCTTTTTGAGAAACCAGTTATACATCCTAGACATGATCCCCAAGAATCTTTGGAAGAGGTCACTTTGAATGTATCCCAGCAAGAATCCTCGGAATCCATCCTGTATCGCTTCCTCCCTCATTTCTGCTGAATCTATGGATCCAGTGTCTTCGTCGCCGACAAAGCTACCCGACTCATTATTCTCATTCTCCCCGTTTGCAAAGTCCTCGTCCTCGTCCTCCTCGTCGTCGTCGTCGTCGTCGGGGTTTGCTTCTTCGTCCGATTGTTCCTTGTCGTCTTCACTGCCTGCTTCTCCCCCCAAACGGCCATTTCCATTCATCCCGTCTGGGTCAATACCAGACTCCATTGCTACCCAGTCAACATCGGCTTGCCTGGGTGTTTCAATGCCCAAGTCGATGCTGTCGTTACGGTCGGCGTTGCGGTTCATCGTACGTGTTTCATCGTCTTCGTCGCCAAGAACGCCGTCTTCTACAGTGATGAAAGGGTCCTCATCATCATGTTCTTGGCCTGAGTTTCCGCTTTCAGCGCTATCGGTTCGCTTGATAACGGCACTGCGCGCCATGGTTCAGATGCACTAATACTGATCGTCAACTAATGTTGTTTGTGTCCTGTGTTCTGTCATAGCGCTTTGAGCCGAGTGGGTTGGGGTCTGTGTGTTGTTCTGTACGGTACCAAGAACCCTTCCGGAAACTGGTTGACCCTCGTTCTCACTGTAGAAGAGTGTCCCTGGTGGGACCCCAGCAACCGGAAGTAGGTCGTACGAGTAGAGTACCACTGGAAAATCTTTGCAGGTAGCTCCAATCTTTTACATGTTATGTAGCGTCATTGATGGAACCCCCTTCGATTTCCACCAAATCGTCATGGAGCTCATTGGCGCTCACATTTCGCAACAACGAATGATTCGTCGCATCCAAACATTCTCAGAGCATCAAATCCTTCAATTCTTGTCAAGAACGGCATCCCTGGTGTCAAAAACTTGAAGCTTGCCGATCGGATCCAACTTGAAGAGAGAATGAATTCGCAAATGTGGAATGGGATCGATTGGTCTCTGCCTAAGGAGCATGAATATTGAAGAGAAAGTTCGTTCCAAGCTCCCAAGCTCCGGGAATATGGAAGCCCCCATGCAGCGACAGTATTGGTTTCTGGCGAGCCAACACTTGCCCTTCAGTACAGTTTCTGGTGACATCGCATGTAATTGCCACTCGACTTGTCTTCGTTGCGTGGATGCCAGGCAGGCTGCCAGATAGGTCTGAACAGAGGCGCCATTGGAAGGCAAGATGGAAGAATGGTGACTACTGACCCCGACACACAATCTGCACACACATCTTCACCAGTTGATCCTGCACTTGTACACTCCCGCTGTCTGAGAATAGTGATTGCGCTGATACCCTGAATGACTGCAGGGGGAAGGTATCAGGATGCAGGACGGGTAGCTGTGCCTCCTATTCAGACGATATACAACGCACTTTTTCAATCCTTGTTGATGCTGTGCTTAGCTCTCTTCAGTTATTTACAATACAGTGGTTGTTCAGGGAAAAAGACTTTTCGAACTCATAGCGTTGCTTCAGGGCTGCTTTCAATTTGGTCAACATTCTTTCATTGGCTTCTTCCACTGTGGGAACCAAGAAAGCATCCCCCATGTGCCCATCAAACTTGTACCCAACATTGATTTGCGAGCTGACTTCTTTGGGCACAATCTTCTTCAAGAAAGAGAAAAATATAGTGGCAAAAAATCCAGTATGGAATTGCCGTGCTTCTCCAAAGAAAGGGAAAACCCCCAAGAATTCTTCAAAGAATCTGTTGCTGTGCTTCATGGCGTCTCGTTGCAGTGTCAATCCCTCGCATTCTATCAGTACAATGATGCCTTTCCGGATGGATTCAATATCCGGATGCATGAGATAGTGAATGTACATCCAACCACGCGTCCAATCTTCGGCCATTTGATGTGATGTGAATATCTTTGGGTCGAACTTGACCAAGTCATGGACAAAGACATAGATCCCATCTTTGTCACTAAAGTCAAACATTAAGAATTGTCTGGGAAACATTTCAAATAGTTTCGCCAGATTCCGAACTCCATCTTCGTAGCTATCTAAAACCTTGTATTCTTCTCGAAAGCTTTGCAATCCATAACACCGATGGAGCGCATTCTCAATGTCGTCCTTACAAACAATAGCCAATTGGACATACCACCAATCACTCAAATTGTCGAGATCGGGTGTGCTTTCCACTTGAGCCTTGATTGCCAACGCATTCACATACTCTTGAAACGTTATCTTCATACGATCCTCATGGTTTTGCGGTAGAGTGCGAGACAACTCTTCGTCGGTGAGGAATACTTGTACCCTTTCTTCTTCGCTCATCGTGAGCAGTAAATAGCTTCTTTACCTCGGCAGTCTATCTGCCTGAGCCCTCACCCCCTTTTTTGGTATTTCCTGTTTCCTGCTTCCTGTTTCCTGTTTCCTGCTTCCTGTTTCCTGCTTCCTGTGTTTCCTGCTTCCTGTTTCCTGCTTCCTGTTTCCTGTTCCTGTGAAGCCAAAATATAGGGATAGAGATAGGCACAAGCCAACTCTACAAATTTAGGGGTAGGAATAAATCATGGTTATTCAAGGTTAGTGCACTCAACACAATAAGCCAGAAGAAGCTACATAAGTTACAGGTACATCCGGGAGTGACAGCTGTAAAATTATGGTTAACGGGCGGCAACACACGACTTCGTCGACTTCGTCGGGTGTTGCCGCCCGGGCTACCTTAAAAGAAGGTTATAATGAGGGTCGTGTGTTGTCGCCAGGGCTACCTTGAAAGAAGAGTGCAATCTCAAACATGTCATCCTTCTTCTATCTGTCTTTCTGCCGAGGTATCGCAGCTCCCGCTGACTTATTATGCAACGAATTAATTGTTTCCGATTGTGGGAGGAGGGACGTGGCGTCAAATAAGTGGTGGGTTGCTGGAAGACAACTTAAAAGTCAGGTAGATGTGGTAACATTTATGTTGGATACAAATATTCAGAGTAATCAATAGCTTTAACCCATATTTACCACAACTACTGGTAAAAGCTGTTTTCCTCGTCAAGGTGACGAATATTGGGGGGTGGGCAGGAACTCCAGCCACCAAAGTAAACCATGACCCATGACATTTTTTGAGTATGGGCGGCGAACTTTCCAGGGCTACAGGGAAATCACGTAGGATCGCACCGTAGGCTCTGGAAAGTTGAGAGAGCCAGCCCAATGGATGTGGCTGTTCGGCTGGCAGCACTTGGGGGAGTCCCAGAGCATCCTAGCTCTGATAGAAGCCATTCTTCCCAAAGAGAGCGAGCCATATGGCATGACAATGACATCTCGCAGTAACAACCACTACCACTAATGAAGGCAATGGCGTCGCACCCAAGCAACAGTAACAAACAAACACAAACATCACTAATTAACAAACTACTTTAGCTAGCTAGCTAGCTAGTAGCAAACTAATAATGTAATGGCTACTAATTACTACGGTCGATGTTGTCTCTGCTGCTGTTGCTGTTGCTGTCGTTGCAATTTCTGCTGTAGCTGTTGTTGCTTATCTTTCTTCGTTTGATATTTCTGATAGCGCATTCCGAGTGCCACCACCGTGCCCTTTTGCCTTGATGAAATTGTGCTACCAATTGGTTTCAAGCCAACTTCTATTTCTAACTTCAGCAGCGTCTCCATGCAAGCATGTGCTATCCCGCTCGCCGCTTCTTTTCTCTTGCTCTTGTCACCAATTCCAGTCGGACTCAAAGCAAGTTTATATTCTTCTGATCCAGCAATCTTAGCCAATCGTAAAGCATGAATACACTTTGCCTCGTTTTCTCCTTTCATTGTTGCAGGTATTGGAATTTGGCTGATTGCATTCTACTTAATTGGAGTTATATCCAAGAGAAGTCGTTCAAGCAAAATTCCTTTGCATGATGAGGAATTATTCTGAGCTTGGCGATTGCGCATCAAAAGTGCATTGACATCTTTTGGTTGTTGTCGCTGTACTGATTTGGCGCTTGGTAGCTGTCGGTTGTTGATTGGTTCTGCTGCCTGTTGCGTTGGTTGTTGCTGCCTGCTGTATTGATTGTGGAAGCTGGTTGAACTGAGATCGTGTAATTTGGGGATTGGCAGGTAGCAGTGTGATTGTGATATGGGTATTAGTCGTCTTTTGCTGCTGTGTTGATTCTGAAGCTGGCTGAATTGTGCTGCTGTGGTTGATTCTGGAAGCTGGCTGAATTGTGATCGTGCAACTTGGGGATTGGTAGCTAGCATTGATGGTGATTGCGATATAGAATACTAGTGGTGGTGGTGGTGGTGGTGCATGGCGGTGGTGCTACTATTTTGGCTGTGGTGCTGCAAGCGGTGCTGGAAATGGCAGTGGCAGTGGTGCTGAAGGCAGCTGCGGGTTCATGCAGCGCGAGATGCAATGACTCGCGATCTGAGCAAATTGTCTTCTTTTGTCGTGGTGGGGTTTTGATAAATGACAACTTCTCCTTAGTTCTGACTAGCCATTGCTTTCACTGCTTGTTGTTCCTTTTGAATCGATAGAAGGATTTCTTCAAGTTGTTTTTTTGCATGCTAGTTTGCCTTTGCAATGCTAGCGCTTGATTCAGCTCCTTGGTTTGCTTTTCAATTTGAGCTAACTGAGAACCAACTCGATCTAGCATGGTAGCTGTTTCTACTTCTTAGGCATAGCATCAAAATCATCCCAAATTAAATTGTTTGGATATGCGTCCTCCAGCCTTCTAGAACAGCCCCAGGATGAACCCATTTGTCCGAATTGTATCGAAAAGCTTAGCTCTTTGGGATGCTTGAAAAAGCTTTCTATATACTTTGTTCGTAACACCAAAGTCATCTACCAGAGCAGGAATTGACATAATGAGCACTGCTGTCACTGTGCGAAGAAAAGGTCGTAGATGTCCTCCAGATTGAAGTTGTGGCAGCTGATCAGAGATTGTGTACAACTCGTCAATGAATCTGTCAATCATTCCACTCTCTTCAATTTAAGATCCCAAACACTCAAAAGTTCGGAGGGGTGTAGGGGCAAGGTTATACAGATTCTTGGTAGCCATTTAGAGCTTCTGCCGATGAAATTGATAGAACCAATGCATTCCGATCAATGTAGCTCTCCTGAGAAGTTCCAAATGAGTGACCTGATCGAACATGTGATGCATAATAGTCAATTGCTGAATGAGCAGCAAGGAAGTTGATTGCTCCCTTTCGCATTGATTTAGCAGAGAAGCTGTTGCGAAATTCAGTTGATACCTTGGCTGGAATGAACTTACGAATGGTGCCAGTAAGCTTCTTTGTGACAGAAGAATCACTGATTTTGTGGAGCTTGGGAAACACCATTTGTGCACGTTCGAGCTCATCAGGACGTCTAAACAAGCCGTCTTCCAAGAGATAGTAACAACCCATGGCATGGTACCAGCATACTCTGTAGTTATATCTGTGTGGCATCATTGGCATTGAGTATGTGTTGATAGTTTTGATATCAATCC
>CAICTM010002343.1:0-15681 GCA_903772945.1 Seminavis robusta
ACTGTTGAGAAGATGATTGGATCCTAAGTCAGAGAGATGTCTGACCTATGATCATGTATACGCCCCCAAGCTCTTGGTGACGTGTAAATCCCACTCGATAATTCTATCTTCGTGGAATTCAGGAATCATGAATGCACCTTTCACTCGTGCTGGTGTTATTTCTCCTGCAGGGGTAGTCCACATTGTTTGGACGCCCCCAAGATCCTTCATGCGTAATTTCTTAGCATGAGGTTGAGCAATCAAGGTTCCGGATGCTCCTGTATCCAGTAAGCAACGGAGTGTAACAGGTTTTGGTTTCCCTTTTTCTCGCTTGTTAAAACTAACATACGATGGGTTTGAGGTCTCTTGTTTGCGACGTTTACGAGGTGGTTGGCCACGGAAGAGGTTAACGATGCTAAATAGATCATCAGAGTCTAGTTGAGCAGCTTCTAGCAATCATCTAATTTGCCGTGTTCATCAGTTGCAAACAATTCTTGTTTACTATTAGTGAGATATCTTCATCACTTTGGTATGAGAAATCGGAACATGGTTCCGTTGAATCATCATCCTGGCCTAATCCTCAGATAGAGTTTCTCCATCAAGTGATGAAATTGATAGAGGAGTTGTCCTCATTGTCAGAGTTTCTATTGTGCTTGGCAACATGGTTGCGAAGTTTGCAAGGTGTTGCACGAGTATCGTCGATCTCGTTTTCTTCGTCATTGTCGACGAGAGAAGATGGGTTTGTCACGCAACTGTTTCTCGAAGTTGCGGAACGCATGCTTTCCTTGAGCCATCTTCATGGTGAAGGAATAGGTTGAGGGTAGCTGAAAGCTATTGTGTTTGTTAACAAAATGCACTACCTAAAAGCTAGTGTAAAGATCTTTCGATGTTTTGAGTTTGAGAGAATGAAAGTTATGAGAGGATTAGAAAGCTATGAAAACTAATCAACGAGAGAGATCACAATCAAGGGATCGTAGATCTAACTCCCGCGGGAGACTGTAAAGTGTGATAGAGTAGGTTGTGGTAGTATCCTACTCGTTCCACGATCCAAAACGGAACGCGTGAAGATTCGTCTAGCATTTATCTAGTAGGTGGAATCTCTCCACGCCAGCTAAATATCTAGGCGAATGTTTCACCATCGACCTAGTATGACTAGCGGTCATGAGAACCCTGTCTCAATGACTATTCACGAGAGACTCAGTCATGAGTCGAACTCAAACCCTATCTAGGATCGAGTCGCGAATAAGGCTAAGAGCCGTGTATTGCATAAATCGTCTCTTAAATCGTCTCCTAAACGGTCTCCTAAATCTAGGCGATCTCCTAAATAGTCTCCTAATACCGGCAATGGTCGCCTAAACAATCTCCTATTTTTGGGCGATCTTCTAAACGATCTCCAAAAAATGAGACTGACGTCACCACATGACATCCATTCGTGCTTTGAACCACGACTGATGGACTTTTAGTACCGGGTTCAGTCGTGCAAAACGGCTTATTGCCGGATCGTCCCGCGGTGCAGTGAAAACCTGAGAGGGTGAAGAAGGAGCTAGTCCACGCTACCAAACCACGTTTCAACGCAACCGGTTCCACGCTGACCACGCAGGCTACAGTCTGTCACTCAACCGCTGCTGAACAGCTCCTTTCCGGATTCATCATTTCACATCCAAGCACACTGAAGCACCACGAGAAGAAGCTTTTGCGCAAAGTCGACCTCTATTCTTGGAAGAAGGAAGACAACCTTCGTGTAGCACAAGTTTTGCGTCGGTACCATGTTCAAGACAAGAATGACTATGTGGCCTACAACCGAATTTGCGGTATGATTGGCAAGTTGTCGGCCAAGCTCAAGACCCTCCAGGCGGACGATCCATTCCGCATTGCCATGACAGAGCAACTTCTACAAAAAATGTACGATTTGGGCATTATTGACACAAAAAAGTCTCTCCAAAAAGCAGACGATGCCAATCCTTCGGCCATTTGCCGCCGGCGAATTCCCGTGGTGATGGTGCGATTGAAAATGGCCGAGACACTGCGTGTGGCTTGTACTCTGATTGAGCAAGGTCAAGTGCGAGTGGGCCCCAATGTGGTCACCGACCCGGCCTTTTTGGTGACCAGATCCATGGAGGATTACGTGACTTGGGTGGACTCTTCCAAAATTCGACGGACCGTGCAAAAGTACAACAATAAACTGGATGATTTTGATCTTTTATAAGGACGGATATCTCTTGCTTGTGCTATTATTCTTGCTGTGAGCAATCAATCAAACAGCCGACGGCAAACCCATCTAGAGTGGGCCCGGATCTTTTTCGTGCAGCTCACTGCGCAAGGTGGATCGAACCACTGGGATATCACTCCCCCACAGGTTCATGCATACATGTACTTTGTCAGTAAAGGCATACTTTGTCAGCATAGGCATCCAATGCCATCTCTCCCCCAAGCAAACACAGTTTCATACGGTACGGTACCGGAACAATGTAACATAGAGTGAACCTAGGCAACAATCATATCCATAGGAAAATTATTGTGAGCCAACGGTCGCTTGTAGTACCGGTACCGTACCTATATTTGTATTGAGCGCTGTACCGGTACTGTACTGTACTGTACGGTACCGGTAGAGCCTTTGAGCCCTTACTTGCAAAATTTGACCACCGCCGCACCTCATCGAGCACTGGTGGAAGCTTTCACTTCCTCGCGGAAATACGGATCGAATTACACTGAGATCCCGCCGATCCCTTCGGCACCTTGCCCTTCATTATGGCCAGAAACCACCACGGAAAATTTCAAGGCAAGATTCCATCCAACATAGAGAGGAGCCAAACATGGCAGAACCTGATGACCAGGAAAAGGACAACAATCTGCAGGATGGACTGAAACGGCTCCATTACACTCCAAGCGGATGAGGAGGGATGAGTGCGCACACCCACACTGTACCACCACGCAGCGTGCTCGAGCTTGAAACTTGAAGGTAGACTACCAGTAGCCGTTCAGGCGTGTAAACACGACATCCAAAGCCTTTCCCTTCAATAAGGTTGAGAATGAGAACCCTGCCGAATGAAGATTGAGAACCCTATCATAAGAATGGGCGCCTTGACAACCCATGACCCATGTCACAGTACTCGTACCGATACCGTTACATTCTACGGTCGTACATTTGATAGATCCGAGTGACCAGTACAGCACAGTTAATTGTTTTATTCAGGATCTGTTTTATTCAGGAAATGGCTATCCTGACTAGTATCAGATACCGTACCGGCAAGCAGCTGAGCGAGTGTTCCAAATTTTGACCCAGGGGAGAGATCAGATATACTTTCTCAACCTTTCTTGCCACTCCCGAAATCTACGGAAAGAGATCCTTAGCAGAGCACAGATCTGCTTTCTCGTTTCTACAATGGGATCAGCAAAGTCCAAGCCTGGCATCAGTGCAGAAGAAAGATGGGCTGCTCTCCCAAACTTCTGCAAGCACTACTTTGAGTACCTTTCCACCAAGGGAGGGTTTGTGTTGACGGCTGAGCAACGTGTGAAGATTGCAAACTTGACATTAACAAGTGCAATAGATTGCCCGGGTTGTGCCTCTTTGCCCAAAGAGGCCTGCCTGCCACCTGGCATTAACCTCTACAAGAATATCGAGGGACTTGATGCTGAATGCCACAGTGATGTTTTTGCCCACATGGTGCATTCCATTGTCAATCATCAGACACGCATTTTCAAGGATCCTGCTTGGTATGATACAACTATGGAAAGGCTAAAGGAATCCAACCTGCTGGATGAGGCACGGATGATGCAGGAAGGAATGACCTCTGAGCAGCAAAAGGAGTTTCTCTACTATGGCCTGTTTGCTGAGATTGTTTTAGTCGCCACATGTGTTCATGGGCTTCACATGATCACAATCATGAAAGGGGAAGCCCCTCCAACGCCAATTGTTGCTGCAAAGGATGCCACTCGTCCAAGTTACTTTGATTGGTCCAAGGTTTTCCATAAAGGCAAGACAGCCACGCACAACACACGCCTAGCAACCACGCCCTATGTCTCTAAGGCCAACATTGATACTAACAGTCCCCACTTCAAGGAGCTCATTCCAGACGACAAGGAACGCGCCCTGCTCTTTAATCTGGGCATGGTTCCTTTTACTCCATTTCTTGCCATTACTTGGAGCCCAGTAGACTTTGGCTGGGCAGAGCAGCTTACATCCAATTTTAATGTTGCTACTGAAAGCTTCACTGATCCCCATAATCCTTTGGATCCAAAAGCTCGATGTTCTGACCATTTCTTCCGCCGTGATGTGGAGGTCTTGGCTGTGGCTGTGAGTGATGGAAACCAGTGTGACTTCTGATCCGGAATGCACTCTGTGCTGAAGCGGGGTTCCTACAATATGGCCCCTGAGGCACGGGAAGAGTTGTTGGAGAAGTTTGCCAAATCTGCTACATCTCGTCCTTTGGATCGCAATGCCATTGCCAAAGTGCGAGAGGAAGTCCTGAAGGAGCTGGGACCGGAGGTCCTGGTGGAAGCATGTGGTGTGGTGGGAACCTTTGAGTGCGTTACAAAGTTTGTAGATGCATCAGGCAAGAAAGTGCCATCATCCACAATTCGAAGCACTGGTGCCTTTATTATGAGTACTCGAAATGCGTTCCACAACTTTTCGTTTTCGTGGTTGTCCAGCAAGTAGTATACCAGTGGGATTGTCAAATATATGGCAGCTGAGTGCGAATGACGGGGACACATGCAGGTTGACCTGCCTGATCCCTTGAGAGCATCATCGACATCGCGGCCAGAACTTCTAGGTACCTAAGCAGTGAGCTAAACTGCGTGACGAGACTCTATCTTTGTAGCTGTAGTAAGGTCATGACTATCATAGTTGCGGCAGTAGAAGGCAAGTAGAATCCGTTAGTTTCGGCAGACCCGTCAAGGCGGCAGACCAGGAAGTTGTTTGCAAGTCTACGTGCTGCGGTTACCGGGCATACGGAAAAGGACGAAGGGAGAGTTTGGTGGAGTGAGAATGGCGTGTCCAGCTTGTGGACCGACCCGGTTTGAGTCACAAACGGTGCCACCAGTGGGTCGTCTCGAGCACGTTGGCACTCAGCCAAAGAACTGAACACAAAATGGAGAAAGGAATGGGAACCAAACAAATGATCATCACTCGTGGTACTAGTTGAAAGAAAGGCACCCAACAGTGTCGAACTACGCGAAAGCAGGTCCCTGGAGGGTGACTGCGAAAGAAGAGCTGAGACAAAGACGAAGAAAAATATGGCGCTTAGGCATACTGCTGAGCGACAAATAGACTAAACATGATCCATTTTCTTCATGGATGTACCGGCTAGTACCAGCTATCAGGCTATACTGTGGTACCATACCTATTTGTAGTTGGGTACGCATGTAGCAGAGCATTTGGCTGCAGCAACACATTTTGACCACCGCCACTTACCGAGTTGAAACTTTCCTCGTGGAAATATTGATCGAATTGAATGGAATTGCACTGAACCCCCGCCGATCTGATCAGCACCCCCGCGTCTGGCTGGTAGAAGAAACCACGAAGGAAAACTCCACGGCAAGATTCTATCCAACAGTCCAGCCAGAGGAGCAAAAATTGACAGAACTCAATTACTAGATCTCTAGGAGAAGGGCTATGAATTACAGGGCAAGAGCTCTAGATTCGTAGTAGCAGTGCTAAGGCAGCTTGCTGGCTTATTGCCTGGAAAGATGGATATCCACCCATCTTCGTCCATAGTTGAGAATAATGAAATAGTAAAGTACCTGAAGACCCAGATAGCATACCATAGCCTTGCAGTAGAGAACATCTTGTGTGGTCCATGCTAGGGTAAAGAGCCATGATTCAACCATTCCAACATTAGTGGTTGAATAGCATTGGCAGCCAGCTCTGAGGAGCTGGCCTTGACAGCCCAGTGAAGGGAGAATCTCACCAACCAGGGATCTCCCATCCTGGCGCTGGCCAAGTCCTTGACTGACAGCCATCCTCTTGCTGAGGAAGGCCAGTTGAGGCTCCCTTACTGCCTATCTACCAGCTGAGATTTGAGGAAGAGATCTAGAGAGGTTGTTCCCCGAGGAAAGACCTTCCAAAATCTCATCGGATTAACTAGTTCGCATACTGCAGGCAGTTTATTAAGGGAAGAAGAGACACCCAAGATGATAAAGGATCTCTTCGGCAGTCTATTACAACAATCACTACAGTGACTACAGCTACAATTGGTTTACCCATCCTTTTGAGTGATTCCATTGGCATTTTGGTGGTGATTTCAAAGCTCCATTTTGAAGTCCTAAGTCAACAACCTTCTGGTCCATTCTGACAGCTCCAGCCTTCACCAGAGCATCAGGTACCTTTCAGTTGACTATCTACCAGTCCAACAAGGCCAACACAATCATCATTGCCATTGAAAGGATCTAGACAAACACCATCTTGACAACAACCATTTTTCTCGAGGTACCTTCCTGTTGACGACCACAAGCCACAAGCTACTAGTAAGCCACCGCAATACGGCATTCCTAGCTGGTGTCAACTCAACGGAAGGAGTTGTCGGAGTACGGAAGACGAGACTTATTGCCTACAGTACAAGACTTATTGGTCCGACCCAAGATCTTGGCAACTGACCATATCTTTTACGTCTCGAGGAATTTGTGAGGTACGACTGTTAATTGTCTTTGCAAGAGGCTTACCGCTCCATGTGATTTCAGCGATCTACACGGAACGATTGGAAGAGCCCAAGGAGAACGTCTGGATTTATTTGAGTTCGGAAGGCATAGCAGTCGTCCGTGCAGTTTCGAGCGATTTACAGGAACGTGCTGGAAGTTCTTTTGCGAAAGTCGCCAGCCAATCAAAACATCTGTGCAGCTTTTGGTGTTTATTTGACGTGCACTGAGTCAGTGACCCGCTTCTTCTTCGATCCTGGATCTTCGAAGACTTATACGGAAAGGTTCTCCATACCGAAAGCAGGCTCAGCCTTGGTAATCGCTTTGTGCTCACGTTTTAAAGGTTTTACACAATCGAGGCATTGAAATCACGACATCGCGATCTTCCGTACGAACGTGATCTTGCTACTCGAAAGCAAGCTGCTGGAAGCACGAGACGACCAAGAGACCGATTCGAGCAACTGATAGTGGTACCATTGAATCAGCCATCCTTTGTTTGGTCAGTCGGTATCTCACCTTCAATTCAGGAAGTCTGATTGAGAAGATTCATTGGTTTGAATTGACTGGCTACCATAGAGGCACCAACCGACAATCCAAGCCATCTCCCAACACCAAGGCAATTCAGGAAGAAGGTTCCAGAGCTTGTGGCCTGTCTACCTTACCCAAGTACATATAAAGTGAATTTCCAAGGCCCTCTGCAAGGTCCCAGGAAGTCCTCTTTGTATTCTTCGAGCTACAGGCAGTCAAGCCTTATTTACTGCTACAAAGAGCTAGGATCCAGTGTTCCACCAAGTACAACACTGAAAGCAACAACAATGTCGGATTCCACCATCAGGAGAAGACTGACTGAGGCGCTCTATGCCACCAACAAGACTGTTGGCCATTCTCAGGACCTCCACCAGCAAGTCTCTTTGGCTACCAACCACAACAGGCAGAAAGCAGCCACTTCTAGGGCCAACCACCCGTCTTCGAATCAAGACAGTGGGGAGTCGCCTGTCACTCGTCCTTTGCGAGTCACAGCCAACAACAACCAGCTGCCCCATGCCACTCCCTTGGTTGCGTCTACGATGCCACCAGTTACCCTAGCTGGTACTCCCAATGCATCACTAGGTGACGGGGAGAGTAAAGAGCTGGCTAGCTCTAGGTGTCACCCAGTTTCCACATTGGCTCATGGGGAGTTGCCAAACGACAAGCAGCCCACCCCAGCAAGTACTGTACCAACCAATAGTGATTGCCGCAGGATGATCCCATCAACCCAGGGAGTCCTGCATGTAATAGACACAATGGTTGTCCCGTCCGAGAAGGACCACACATCCTTTGGAGGACAAACGACAACCAACTCCTGTCGGATGCCCCACAGTTTGCCTAAGCAGGCAATACCCAAGGCAACCAACATGGTTCTAGCAGAACCACCCCTCTTCAGTACTCCAAGTGCTACCAGACTGGTTCCGAATGAGGGAGTTCCTCCGGCAGCTATGCCACTGGGGAGGCCCAGCAGGTGCCAACCAACACAACTGGATGTTGGCCCCAATGACGTTATGTCATGGATGAATGAGACCACGGGTCCAGATCCCAAGGTCTCCTACCGAGTGCAGCACAGGAGCCCCACTAGTGCCTTTGGCCTGTGGTTCCAATGCGTCCTTGGTCCCATGACAAGTCACAGGATTGGACGATTCCAGTCCTTGCTGCCGAAGATACCTTCCCACCTGGATTTTCGGTTGGGCGATTAGTCCCTGTCCCTGACTGGTCGAGCCCATCCAACCCCTCCGTCAAGGGACATGTCTGCGGGGCAGAAATGCCACTCCACTGGAGTCTGCCTCTGCTGAAGCAACTTGGCCAACCGGCTTTTGCAAGCCACCTATTTGTATTAATGTTGAAGAAAGAAGGTCATCATTGAATTGTGACACCATCAACGCTTATGTTCGACAGTGTTGATCCGTTTGGCTCTCCCAGCCTAGCACCTACCATCGGCTAAGGCTCCAAGACGGTGTGTACCACCATGCACACCCAAGTACTGTGAATGACTCACGTTTCAGTGAGTGACGACAAGAAGAGCAGGTTGCAGTCCCACCGTTCCTGCGGCCTCGCAACACAAGCAGTGACGAAGAAGGATCCTGTCCAATCCGACAAAGCAATCAAGCTGACATTGATCGATTCAGCCGCTTTGGTTCAAGACGACAAGCTGGTCACGCTGATTGGTACGACCACTCCTGGGGAGACCCAAGGACGACTTCAAGCACCAGCTCGAAGTCAATCGTCCCATTCCAGAGGCAACAATTTGATCCCAAGGATGCCGATCCTATGGGGAGTCTTAGTGTAGCTAGCCGTAGGTAATCGTACCGTTCACCTGTGGCAGTACCGCAAGAGCGAATCCATTTGCCCTTGTGGGGAGCTATGAATTACAGGGCAAGAGCTCTAGATTCGAAGTAGCAGCAATAAAGCAGCTTGCTGGCTTATTGCCTGGAAAGATGGATATCCACCCATCTTCGTCCATAGTTGAGAATAATGAAATAGTAAAGTACCTGAACGATAACTTTTAGGAGCGAGAGCTCTGGATTCCTCTGGGATAGCTCCAACAGCTATGCTGGCCTACAACTCCAGCATGCGCAGTTGGCTTATCTCCCAGCAAAGCAGCAAGAAAGGATCGTCCTTCTACCATAGTTAAGAAAATAGTACGAAAGATTGAGACCGATCCTGATTAGCTTGTAGCCCCTTTGATACCGCAGCAGTTGATACCTATCCTGTTGAGGCCGGGCAGAAGCAGTAGGAGGTAGCAGATAGTACTGTTCCCAGACTGCCACTGCACGATTGAAAACGAAGGCCCCAGCTCCTGAGGAGAGCTGGCCCAAAGGGTCAGCAGAGAGCTCTGCTGGCCCTCCTGTCTGACTGACAGGGCCAAGTCCTTGGTTTGGTCCTACTGGAGGTGTGGAACTCCTGAGGCACGACAAGGCTCCCTGAACTGCCTGCTACCGCTGTCCCTGAGGAAGGGTTTCAGCGAGACCCAGTCCACTACTTGTATGGAACTGATCCTTCAAGAAACGCGCACGGCATTCCAACGTACTTCACGGTTGCCTGCACAGCTAGATTCGTAACTGCTCTTTGCAGAGCTAGAAGTCATTTACTTGAGGAGGTTATGTTTATCGTTAGGCGTAGCAATGGCGAGCCCAACCAAGACCTTCTCCATGCGTCCAGTCCACTTGATGGTCTGACGTGGAGTCTCAGATCCATTGCATTGATTTGGACCCTGAAGGTGTACTTGGCGCTGTTAGCATTTGCTGGAACAGTGCGAAGTTTGTTGGTGGTAGAGCGAGAATCATAGATTTCGCATTCATCGTCGAGGTCGATGAGAGGAAGGATGTGTTTGTCGCGCAGCTTAGAATCGAAGATGGTGTATGCGTCTTTGGCAATCTTCATGGTGAGGATAGGTTGATGGGTAGCTGAAAGCTATTGGTTTTGTTAACAAAATGCACTCAGCTAAAAAGCTAGTGTAAAGATCTTCGAGTGTTTTGGAGTTTTGAGAGATGAAAGTTATGAGAAGATTAGAAAGATATGAAAAACTAATCAACGAGAGAGATCTACACCCAAAGGATCGTAGATCTGACTCCCGCGGGAGACTGGATAGAGTGTTGATAGAGTAGGTTGCGGTTAGCAATCCTACTCACTTCCACGATCCAAAACCGGAACGCGTGGAAGATTCGTCTAGCATTTATTTCTATAGCCGGGAAGTACTCCACGCTGGCTAAATATCTAGAGCGATGTTTCATCAACCTAGTATGACTTTAGCGGTCATGAGAACTGTCTCAATGGACTATTCACGGAGGACTCAGTCATGAGTCGAACTCAAACACTACTAGGATCGAGTCGAATAAGGCTATGAGCCGTGTATTGCAGCATCCTTTGCAGCAACAATTGGCGTTGGAGGGGCTTCCCCTTTCATGATTGTGATCATGTGAAGCCCATGAACACATGTGGCGACTAAAACAATCTCAGCAAACAGGCCATAGTAGAGAAACTCCTTTTGCTGCTCAGAGGTCATTCCTTCCTGCATCATCCGTGCTCATCCAGCAGGTTGGATTCCTTTAGCCTTTCCATAGTTGTATCATACCAAGCAGGATCCTTGAAAATGCGTGTCTGATGATTGACAATGGAATGCACCATGTGGGCAAAAACATCACTGTGGCATTCAGCATCAAGTCCCTCGATATTCTTGTAGAGGTTAATGCCAGGTGGCAGGCAGGCCTCTTTGGGCAAAGAGGCACAACCCGGGCAATCTATTGCACTTGTTAATGTCAAGTTTGCAATCTTCACACGTTGCTCAGCCGTCAACACAAACCCTCCCTTGGTGGAAAGGACTCAAAGTAGTGTGCAGAAGTTTTGGAGAGCAGCCCATCTTTCTTCTGCACTGATGCCAGGCTTGGACTTTGCTGATCCCATTGTAGAAACGAGAAACAGATCGTGTCTCTGCTAAGGATCTCTTTCTGTAGTTTTTGTGAGTGTCTTTTCTGATAGCTCTCCAGATCTCCTCTTTAATTTTGCAACACTCTAGGGCTTCTTACCCGCAAGGATTTTTTTGTAATGTGGCATCCTGGAATCGAACCTAAGTATGCTCCACGCAATTCGTAAGGGTTCTCAACCGGAATTCGTTGGATTCGCAACGTCACGCATTAATTTGCTTTGTTACCGTACAGGTACCGGCACCAGGCGTACGGCCCAGGTACCGGTACCAGACACCACTGCACAAGCTTCAAGTTTCGAAATCGAGATCCATCGAGCCACACCTTCGCCTGCTACCGACATTGTACTGTACTAGTACCGTACTCGTCCCTCGTCAGCCGTCCGGCCCGCTGGGAACCTTTTCTTGAATCTAGCTAGTCCAGTCCATCCAGTTGTCCCCCTTCGATGAGATTTCGGGAGGTCTTTCCTCGGGGAACAACCTCTCTAGATCTCTTCCTCAGATCTCAGCTGGTAGATATGCAGTAAGGGAGCCTCAACTGGCCTTCCTCAGCAGGAGGATGGCTGCCAGTCAAGGACTTGGGCAGCGTCAGGATGGGAGATCCCTGTTTGGTGAGATTCTCCCTTCAATGGGGGCTGTCAAGGCCATCTCCTCAGAGCTGGCTGCAATGATATTCAACCACTACTGTTTGAATGGTTGAATCGTGGCTCTTTACCCTAGCATGGACTACACGGGATGTTCTCTACTGCAAAGCTATGGTATGCTATCTGGGTCTTCCAATAAGTGTTTAGAAGGATCAGTTCCAATTCCTCAAGTAGTGGACTGGATCTCGCTGAAACCCTTCCTCAGGGCAAGCGGTAGTCAGGCAGTTCAGGGAGCCTTGTCGTGCCTCAGGAGTATTCCAACACCCCAGTAGGCACAAATCCAAGGACTGGCCTGTCAGATCAGACAGGAGGGCCTGCAGAGCTTCTCTGCTGGACCTTTGGCAGCTCCCCTCAGGAGCTGGGGGCCTTCCGTTATTGCAATCGTGAAGTGGCAGTCTGGGAACAGTACTATCTGCTACCTCCTACTGCTTCTGCCCGGCCTCAACAGGATAGTTATCAACTGCTTGCTGTATCAAAGGGGCTACAAGCTAATCAGATCGGTCTCTATCTTTCGTACTATTTTCCTAACTATGGTAGAAAGGACGATCTTTCTTCTGCTTTGCTGGGAGATAATGCCAACTGCGCATGCTGGAGTTGTCGAGCCAGCATAGCTGTTGGAGCTATCCCGAGAGGAATCCAGAGCTCTCGCTCCTAAAAGTTATCGCTCCCCACGAATGCGTATGGATCCGCTCTCATGGGTATGCCACGATATTACGATTAGCTACAACTAACTACATACATTACTTCCCCATGAACCGAACATTCATGGGCCACTCAGCATCGGCTGCTAGTGGAACACATGTGAGATTGGAGATCTCACAAGTGGAGTGACTTGCATGGTTGGTCGTTTGCTGGACCAAAGGTAGGACAAGGGGTTGCCTGCTTCATCAGCATGGCCAGATTAGGTAGGTGTCGGCGGTGCTGGTTGCTATCATACCTGTTGTTTGTTTTCTTCATATGTAGACACATATTCGTGGCTTTGCCACAGGCCGAATTCAGCGGGGGCAAGCTCTCAGTGGAGCGGCCTTTTTGCCCCGCAATCATGTCCCTGACGGATGGATGGATGGGCTGTAACCAGACAGGGACGTAGTCTTGTTGCCCGTCCGAAAATCAGGGACGGGTACTAGCAGCACAGGGGCTGGAGGGCTCCAATTCCTATGGGCCATTCATGGAAGCAACACCATGATGGCACCACATTGCCAAACACTAGGGAATCCCCATTGCCTTGGAGGCATAGGAGACTGAGACCTTGGTGGCTGGGACCTTGGGCTCATCCTGTGGTTGGGCTTCATAGCTGCTGTCAACCATTGGGGGTGGTTGGTTGCCGAGACTGGAGCATTGTGCCAAAGGATCCTCTCATTCGGCACAAGCCTAGTGGCACTGGGAGTACAAAAGAGAGGTGGTCCGGGATGGGCCAAGCTGGGAATCCTTGCTTGGTGTCGTTCGACATGGTGGACACTTGGATCTCAGCCAAGGTTGGTTGGTCTGCCACCTGCCCTAGAAGCTGTCTGCTTGAAAGCATCCTTCTTTGGGCGTGCACTTGCTTGCACAGGGATCCTATCTTTGGCACGGCCTGGTGGGCACTGGGAGTACCCAAGAGAGGTGGCTCTGCTTGAACCGAGTTGGTTGCCTTTGCTTGATGGGCAAACTGTGAGGCATCCAACATGGGCTTGTGTGTCGTCTGGCTGGCCAGAGGACGTGCGGTCTGATTGGAGGAACAACCGTGTATCGATTACAGGCGGGACTTCCTTGGATGTGTGGATCGTCATGCTAGAATCACTGTTGCTGTGGGCTACAGTACTGGCCTCCCATAAGCCAATGTAGAAGCTGGGTGACATGCTGGAGCTGGAGGTAGCAGCTCTGTAATCTCACCATCACCCAGGGATGCATTGGGGGCACCAGCTAGGGAAAATGGTTGCACGGAGCAAAAAGGGTGTGGCATTGGGCAGCTGGTTGTTGGTCGCTGTGACTCGCAAAGGACAGTGGCTGGCGACTCCCCACAGCTGGCTTGGAAGATGACTGGTGGTTGGTTGTGGCACCGGCCAAAGGGCTAGTGGCATCAGCTCCCCACAGTCGGCTTGGGAGCTGGATGGTGGGGGTCATTCCTCAGGCTGCAAGTCGGTGGAACTGTGGCTACAGTGCACTTGTTGTTGAAGACAAAGAGGGCCTCTGCCAGTCGCCGCTGCGTGAGCTTGACACTAGTGCCAGGCAAATCCCCACAATCGTGCTTGGGAGATGCGTGGTTCCGGTTGTGCCTCCTGGTCCTGGAGGCGGCTGCTTTCTGCTTGAGGGCAGCTGCTTTTCCGTTGATCTTCTCGAGGTTTCGACTTAAGGGACTTGTCAAGCAGCTTACGAATGCACCACTGTCGCTCCTCAATGAGACTATCAAGGGTAGTGCCAAGGGCTTGGATAGAGACGTGCTGCTCATCCAGAACTCTTCATGATGGCCGAACCGTATCCTCCCGGGTGTAGGGGAAGGATGGCTAGTTGTTCTTGGGCTATCCTTTTTCCTTGGTTCTCTAGCCTTCAGAGGCCTTCCGTGATGGTGGAGGAGTCACTGTGGTATGTAGAGTGACATGGTTGCTTTTTTCTGCCAAGGAAGAGGTGTAGGCTGTACTTGGTGGTTACACTGATCTCAGCTCTTGTAGCAGGGCAATAATCCTTGACGCAACTGTAATCTGGAAACCACAAAGATGACTTCTGGGACCTTAGTAGAGGTCTTGGAAATTCAATCTATGTCTGTTGGAATAAGGTGGACCAGGTGCAAGGGCTGGAACCTGCCTCCTGAATTGCTCTGGTGCTGGGAATTGCCTTGGTTTTTGGTGATTTTGCCACTGTGGAAGCTAGCTTACTGGGACCAATGAATCTCCCACAAAAGCTCCTAAAAAGCAAGGTGAGATACCCACTGACCAATTGAGGTATGGCGGATTCGATGGTGATACTCGTATCCTTGTCGAGTAGGTCCTTCCTGTCGCCGTGTCGCTCCGAGTTACTCTTTCGGTGGTTGATCCGTACGGAAGGAAAATCGCGATTGCGAGCGAATTTCAATGACTCGACCAGGTAAACACCTTAAAATGTGAGGCGAATACAGTTTACGGAGACTGAGCCTGCTTTCGGTACGGTGAACTCATGGCTTAATGCGCAAAACCGGTACGGGAAGCGTTCGGATCGGTAAGGAAGCGTTGGTTCGTGCAAAACTGACTCAGAGCACGCAATAAGTCACCGAAACTCGCGCAGACGATTTTGATTGGCTGAGCGGCTTCCGAAAAAGAACGTCAATTCGTTCCAGGACGTTCCGTGGCTCGCTCAAACTGCACGGGCGATTTGGTTGGCTGAGACGTTTCCGTGTAAGTTTTCTTCAACGTTCCTGGTCGGAAACTCGTGACAACTGAAAACTGCACGGACAACCTGAAGAGATATGCCACGGCCTTGACCAATAAATCACGTAATCAATGGAGGATTGCAAAGCGATAAGCCCGTATCCTCGAACCGTAAAAGCGTTGCTCGATTGCCAAGATAGGTGCGCAAACGTTAAGTCTCCTGTTCACTCAGAGACCCCTGTAGGTAACGGGACCAGTGCTTCTTTTCAAGTGAATTGGCTGCTTCTCTCCCGTGCTAGTACCGAAGCTAGTTGTTGCCGTCGTCAATGAGGTTGTTGTGGAGTTGTGGCTTGTGTAGGTCCTTCTAGATGACAATGATGATGGTGTGGGAGTTGTAGACCAGTAGATTGTCAAGCTGAAGGTGCTTGTCACTGTGATGAAGGATGGACCTGTCAAAATTGACCAGAAGGTTGTTGAATTAGGACTTCAAAATGGGCTTTGAAATCAACTCAAAATGCAAATGAAAATCAATGAATCCAACTGTAAATTGTAGCACTGATTGTTGTAATGCGGAGAGCTCCTTGTCAGCCTGGAGACTCTCCTTCCCTTAAAACTGCCTGAAATCTATGCGTTCTGTTAATCCAATAGTTTC
>CAICTM010002344.1:0-15659 GCA_903772945.1 Seminavis robusta
TTCAATGACTCGACGACGATAGGCTCCTCTGTTCAGGCTGTTGGTAGGGCTGGAGTTAACAGAGAGCCTCCTCCTCCGTAGCGGTAGCCTCTCCTCTTGTTATCCGGAGCGATCTATCGTCGACAATGGTAGTTCCTCGGCCGTCAGCAGTAAGAGAACAGAAAGTAAGATATAGATATGGTTTTCTCTTCTATTCTGATACTGTGGACGACCGGAGACTTACCCTTGCTTTTCAAATTACACCAACTTGGCCGTCATGGGCCGAGAACTGACTGCCATCCCGCGGTCCATATGATTCAATGAGGGATGGCTTTCCAATCTACACCGGAGAAGGACGGCTTGAGTGAGGCTTGGATAACAGAGATAATAGAGGTGCGACCGATTCGAACAATTAAAACAACTCAACTGTTGACGGCCGAGCTTGGAATTCTCTCCTGTTTACCAAAGAAATCCAATGAGGGAGAGAAGTCAGCGCTGCATCTTCAATAACACTCTTTGATAATAGGCTTACCTCGTGTCGTTCGATCGATCGATCGATCGATCGATCGATTAAATAAAGAACCCCTCCTGCCGGTAGCTACCAGCCACTGTTGTCGGTCAAGCTTGGATTTACCTCCTGTTTACTATAGGAATACAATGAGGGAGAGAAGTTAGTGCTGCACCTTCAATAATGGACTTGCCACAAAGCAAGTGAACGGCAGCACGCAGAGGTGCGAGGATGGGTACCGGTACTGTTTAGCTTTAACCTTAGTAACTTCAACGGTTCTTTTTATCCACGAATCGATCTAAATCTTTCGAAAGAGAATCTGTTACTTAATGATACACATGACCGTTGATTCTGCAACTGAAGTGCGAGTACACTAATTTACACAGTAAACGCGAGCCAATCGATTTCAGAGTGCAACTGAGGGGGTAACCAAAAGGAGCGCCGTCTCAGGAGACGGAATTGACAGCCACCAACGACGAAGCGGCCATGGTTGCAATGACTGATTGAGCTTAGCTTTCTAAAGGCACACTAGCTACCGGTATTGGTACTAGCCAGTAGACTGGTAGCTCGCTACAGCCGCTACAGTAGTGAATAATCACCCAACAACGACTTGAAGGTTTGGCGAAGTATTGTAAAAATTTGGCTTATTTGGCCAAAAAGCATGATTATGACTGCTTTTCTACCCGATAAGAGTTTTTTTTCAATGTACGCTATTTTAAAATAGTCATCTACGGCCTGTGATACATGTACCGGTAGCCAGGACCAATGACTTCACAACATGCAACACAAACCATCATCACAAAAAAGCCCCGCCAGTTATCATAGTGCCCGCTTCGGTCACAACAAACTCTTCACAATTTTTTTGAAGGACCCAAAGAAGTAAAAGATGACGATAAAGGTACCAGCATTCAAGAGCCCTTCCGCCTTGGCGGTACTCCTGCTGTTGATAAGTGTGGGAACGCTACAGGCCTCCAATAGCAGCAGTCTGGATATTGATAATAATGTTACCCAATTCGAGTGCGACGCCAATCAAACCGTTACCAAGTCACAAGCCCAATTCGTCTTTGAAGGTCGCAATGATTTCTTGGGGAGCAGGGAACGTACAGTGTTGGCAAATGTCTTTGTGGAAATCTACAACAAAATCACGGAAGATTTATGCGACAGTTATTTTCGACGATTGGAGCGTCTCGACTTTCTCAGCATGTCCAACTTTCTGAATGAGACGGTGACTTATTTGGATGAAGATCTGTTGGAAGCGCTGGACGGTGGAGAAGGCCCGCCCATGGGTGGTCCTCCATCGGCTCAAAACGATTCATCCTTACCTCGCGATGGACCACTTTCTGATGGGCCACTTCCTGATGGCCCTTTGCCGGATGGGCCACTTCCCGATGGCCCTCTACCGGATGATGGACCGCTTCCAGATTGCCCGCCTCCTGGTGGGCTTCCTGATGGACTTCCTGATGGACTTCCTGATGGGCTACCGGATGGGCTTCCTGACGGGCTACCGGATGGACTTCCTACTGGACTTCCGGATGGACCACCTCCTGATAGACCGCCACTGGATTGCCTGCCACTGCCTGATGGGCTGCCTGATGGGCCTCCACCAGGGCCACCAGGAGGTGGAGGTGGAGGTCCGCCAGGTCTACCCCCGGGCCCTTTTGGGAGACGACAATTAACAGAGACGACAACAACAACTACGGATACGAGTGCGGTCAACGAAACGAGCACGGAAGGAATGGAAGTCATCTTTGAGGTGTCTGGAAGTTGCAGGGGTTGCCCTCGGTCGGATGTGGGGACTTTTGCTCTTTTTGATGATTCTTTTCGTATTCGCTTTCGAGTTCTCGAGGAACATGAAGTTGCTGCCAAGCATCATCATCTCCGCCAATTGCAGTTCCCACCATTGCCACCCATGCCACCTGGTGCGGGATCAACAACCGAAGAAGAAGAAGAAGAAGAGGAACAAGGCCCACCAGCGGGTGGTCCCCCCGGGGACGGGCCTCCTGCGGATGGAATGCCAGAAGATGCTCCAATGCAAAATGGGCCACCTCCCTTTTTGACAGATACCAACTCTTCGGATTGCACGTGCGCTGCAGGGCTGCAGCCAGAAATGCCCGCTGCACCGTCCGTGGATAACCTTTTGGAGTTCCTCGGTGAACGGCTGCGGAGGTTGCAAACACAACAAGGGCTCTTTGAAAATATTGCTTTGGTGGATATTGTGCAGTTGGGCATTGACGAAGCAATAATCACCTCGGGAGGCGCTGTTGCTCAAGATTCAGGCGATCGCTCATCATCAGAGCCTGAAAGTACTACCAAATCCGCTACTGATACTACTACTGTTCCAAAGTTGAAAGGCAATGCTTCGCCCGATTCTTTAGCCTACTCGAGCGCCAGGAAAATGCTCTCCTTGGCATTGCAGCTATTCATTGGATCTGTCGCAGCATTATCGGTCGGGATACTGTAATATAATGGAGATCTCCCAAATGTCAAGGAGTTCGTATGTGTACAATTGTTTCTAGTATTTGCAGGATGAACCAATGTATTGTTTACTCCGTCCAATTCAAAAATCTAAATGTACATGTACCATTACTAAAAGGCGGAACACTGCTCAAAATGACATGTTGCCAGCTCCAAAACGAGCTTGCTTCTAAAATAAAAATAGTCGCACCGAGCAACAACCCTGGATCACCCTTGGAATACTGGGGAGACTTGCTTGAGTTGAGTCCAGATTATCCAGATAGTGCCCAAACCAAAGATGTTTGCTCCCATGCATTTGCTTTGAAAACAATCATTTATGCCACCCCACTTTTAAGAAAACTGGTGGCTCAATTTACATTACAGACCAAAGCATGGGTGTCATACATGATCCAACCTCAAAGAACGAAACGCAACGAATACACTGTATTGGGTCTTGAGAATGCATGTATTAGCTCTTACAGAGAGACCCGGCCATTCTTTCCTATCCTACTCTGCTCTCTTGTAGTCTAGCCTGTAGTTGTTTGGCGGCACTCCACTACGCTCTGTTTGCTCTACAGCTGTGCGTTGGTGGTCTCCTTTTCTGTTGCGGCAGGATTTCCATTAGCGGCGGATGACCCATCATTGTTGGCGGGCGGCATCAAGATTGGCCCATCGTATGTCGCTAGATTGGTCACTCCTTCTTGCAAACTCTTGCGGTATCCTACCAATCCAAAAGCTTCATCATCGTCTCCTTGCTCTTCTTTCCACTCTTCAATTTTCGATTCTTCGAGTGCAGCCTTCAATGCCCATTCCTTGGTCATGAGTTCAATGGATGTGCAAGCACTGTAGGAGAGAAATGTGCGTGGCGCCAATGCCAATTGTCCAATAGAGACAGCGACAAAGAATCCAAAGAAAATTTCTTCGGGAAAGACCGCTTCGGGATGTGCCATGACGGTGGATTCCGCCAAGAGTGCATTGACATCCCGCAAGACAATCTCCGAGGTCATGAATACAATCTGCGCCACACACAACCACGTATGAAACTTGATGGAGTTGCGATAGAGGGCGGGTCCATCCGCCCCCGCGGCACCAAATAGTTCTTCTTGTATATTGCGGGCCGGTCGTCCTTTCGTCAATGCCCGTTCAATGGGTGCCGCCCACCCCGGACTGGAATTGAATTGTGCCCGCAGTTCATCGTCGTAGAATCGTGGTCGCAACAGTATAGCAGGCCCCGTGGGTCCTCCCGCTCGTACCAATGTTGCCACGAGCATGTTTTTGATACTGGTTAATTTCCAATAGTTGAATAGACTCCATACCAACGTCATGATTTGCAGGACAATGCGGGAGTACACGACCCATGGATTGGTAATGAATTCACCCGCCGTGACAAATCCATTGCTGGATGCCGCCGAGACGACATCATGACTGAGATCAATCGAGTTGGCGAGTGCAAAGAGTGGAATGAGTGGCAACCACGTGACGGGTGACAGTTCCACAATTTCATCCAAATTGTGTCCAAAGACTTTTCCAATGTAGGTTTCGACTTCAAAATCGGCTGGTAGATCGAACTTTCGAATCATTTGTTCTCGAATGACCAATGCTTCGGCACTGACATCTTGCTGTGTGCTGCCCCAGAGGCGTTCCCAGACATTGGGGGTTGGGAATTGGCGCAGTGCATTGGTACATTCATCCTCATCGAGTTGTCCATCGCCATTTTCGTCCAAAACAACGGCACCACAGCCGAGTGCATCGGCCAATTCACTGAGTGAGACTTCTCCATCGCCGTCTGTATCGAGCGTGGAAAGATTGGTAATGTCACTGAGTTTGTTGATTTCCCATAGAACATCGGCGACTGTCAATCCAGCCACGACAAAGAATCCCACTCCAATTTGAAAAAATGCCGTGTGCAAAAACTCAAATGTCTCTAGCAGAATTTCTTCATTTCCCAAAAAGGATTCACTGAGATTTTCCACCATTCCTCCGAGGAGTCCTCCCGTGACAAATGTACTTAAAAAGAGTCCGATAAAACCGAGTCCTCCCACTTCGGCCAACATGGAATCCAGTACCGGCATGAGTGGTTCCGGCAGTCCCTTGCGAATGTTTTTCACAGACTCTTCCCATGTCAGTAGGAGACTGACAATGGAGAGCATGCACAGGGACGACCAAACGACGGGTTCATGGAGGACCGCATCGAGAATGGGAATGTTGGACAGAAACGAAGCGGATTCTTCGACGACTGCATGGTCCACCAATTCGGCCGCCAATAGACGAGTTGACGATGATGATGATGCCAGAGGAGTCAGTCTGCTGATTGGTTGAAAGGCAGATGCATAACCTACCACCAACAAGATCGTGAAAAGGAGTGAAATACGGGTCATCTTGCAGTGGCTAGCTTAAAATTAAACGAGGCGATTGTTTCGTCTCGCCTCTTTTGTTTTTGGGAAATGTTGTGAGGATAGTACCGACGACCAAGCTTCCTTTGGTGCGATGATGTCGACGACCAAGCTTCTTCCTTGCTTTTATCCGATTGGAGCAATCCGTATCCTTGTTTTCCGACCGAGAGAAGGATGCAGCTTGCTTGTAGTGACGATTATTCTCCCGAACAACGCACACGTGTTCAACAAAAGCAAAGGGACATAAATGCTGCAACGTAGGCTGTACCGGATAGGGTTCTCATTGGTCTATTCTGACTGACCTAGGATTTAGAGCTTTCTGCCCCCATGTACTCTTTGATGTGAAACCAGAAAAGAGATACAGTAAAAAATGAGTGACGAGTCTTTCGAAGCCAACCTGTAAAGCCTTGCATTAAATCCTAAGTAACTCAGTTTGCGTAACGGTGCTGCCGATGAATGAGAAGCCAAAGAGCCTCTTTCAAAACGCAAAGGATACAGGTCGATGACGTCAGTGAATGGAATCTTTGAAATCTTGTGTCGATTGGAAGGTCCCCCTGCTTTCGGATCTTTTGCTTGGTCTGTCCGTCACTGCGTCAATAATATTATATTGCAGCTGCAAAGTGCCAACGGCCACCCAACCAAAGCTGCGCATCCTCACTGACGAGTGCGTATCTTTCAACTGCTACCCGAAGCAAATCGATCCTCCGATAATCTATCAATTTCATACATACATACATGTACAGCTGCTGTACTTGCACAGTTAGTTTCATCATAAGCCCAACCAACCAATCCTCCACTCATTCATTAGCTAGCTAGCCACACCACAGTATTTAATCCACCATGAAGTTCTCTGTTTGCATCTCGTCTCTCCTTGCAGGAGCTGCTAGCTCTTTTGTGCTTCCTCAGACTCCCACCACCACGACAACAGTCACGCAACTGTCGGCATTCCGACAACCCATCATGGCCGGGAATTGGAAGATGAATCCGGAAACGGAAGAAGAAGCTCTCTCTTTGGCTTCCGAAGTGGCCGAGAGACTGGGTGCAGAGACGTGTGCTACGGGCGGGGATAGTGTCGATGAAAGTACCTGCACCGAAGTGGTCGTCTTTCCACCCTTTCCATTCATTAGCAAGGTCAAGGATGCCGTGGCAGGTGCCGGACTTGTCGTGGGCGCACAAAACTTTTTTTACGAAGACAAGGGAGCCTTTACCGGATCCGTCAGTGCCAGTATGGTCAAATCCACAGGATGCGAATATGTCCTCTGTGGACACTCTGAACGAAGAACTCTCTTTGCCGATTCTGATTCCAACATTAACCTGAAGGTAAGCAAGCAAAATGGCAATCAATTTTTATTTATTTGTTGCAGCATTTCAGCAAATGAGAGAAGTGTCAATTGGAAAAAAGAATGGATGGAGAGTGATGGATGGATGAATGGGTAGATGCAGTGGCAGTGATGGGTTTTTTATTTCTCACATCCTTGTTTGTCTCGTTGCATCTACCTGCTATTTTATTTGCTGTAGGTCAAGAAAACCTTGGATTCTGGCATGAAACCCATTCTGTGCATTGGTGAAACTCAAGAAGAATTCGAAATTGGCATCAAAAAGGAAGTTTGCGCCACACAACTGTCCAAGGATCTGTACGGAATCACCAAAGAACAAATGAAAGATGTCGTCATTGCCTACGAACCAGTATGGGCCATTGGAACCGGATTGGTCTGTGGAGCAGAAGATGCCAATGAGATTCATGCCTACTGCCGAGAGGTACTCACTAACCTATTCGACGAAGAAGTCGCACAAGCCACACGAATCCAATATGGGGGAAGTGTCAAGCCCGATAATGTCGATGATATCATGGCCATGCCCGATATCGATGGATGTCTGGTCGGTGGAGCATCCTTGGAGGGAGAAGGATTCGCCAGAATTGTCAATTTCAAACGAGCAGAGTAAATAAATGAAGAGTACAAATAAAAGGAGGCTGGAAGAAGGAAAATACTACACGACATGAAAATGACATGAAATGAAATGGATACAAACACAACATAACTGACCGACACAGGTCGCTCGTCATTGGAAAAATAAACAGTAAAATTCAACTCGTGGTGCTTTCCTCTGAGGCATTCCACCAACATTTGATGTTCAACATTTGATGTTGTTCTTGGTGGGTCTCCGGTCAGATCAGGCTTTGAAGAAAAGCTGTTTCGACGGGCAACAACTCTTAAAAAAAACACATGTAGTCGTGTTGTTTGCGTCGGGATTGGTTGTTAGGCAAAGACAATGCATCCAAGTCCTCTGGATGACCTTTGTAGAGATATAATATGTACGTTCGTGGTTGTGCCTTGAGCAGAAAGGCACAGCATGATTTGCCCATACCGGTAGCGCAGAAACAAAGACTGCGTTTATCGGCGAAACCATTGCTTAGGGTGGCAACCCCAACCAGTTACAATATGAACAACTGGAAACAGGAGCAGAGGACTCTGTTTTAACTGAGCACCAAAATCAACTTCAAGTGCATGTACCATTGTTGGGATCAGGAAGCAAGTAAAGTGATCCAGAGTCATTGCGACTGGTACCGGTACGAGGTTTGCTTCAATCGATCTTGAAGGATTTTAGCAAGATCGACGACTACCTATAATAGACTAGCTAGCTAGTAGTAGACTACTACATGTATTATACCGCACTGCTACAGGTATGTAGCCCCTAAGCAGGCAGAGGAAACACACAGCAGACAAGTTGCTGAAAGATTCATCTCCTGTGTTCGGGAAGATGCAAGGCACCTTCTTCACAGAAGAGTCCACTATCGCTGTGTGGAAAGTTCCTCTTGGAGATGGTGCCTATTTCGGGGAAAGAACCAGAAAAGTTCCCGTGCTCGATGAAGAAGTAACATGTCGATGAAGAAGTAACAATACATGCAAAGCGAAAGACTCAGTTGTGCCAATCTGCTTCTTGTCCTGTTGTCATGATGACTGCACAAACGGGTTGCTGCGCGTGTGGTGTTGTAGGGCATCTGGTTCAATCGTCGTCAAACAATACCAACCAAGTGCTTTTTGGCCCTTGAGCATCAGAAATGAAGGTTGCTTCCTTGGTCGGAAGAAGGCCAACGAATCTGAAACCAGGTGGCGATGGTTGCCAAAGGATAGCAGGAGGAAGCAAAAAAAGTTGGACAGGAGGGGGTGTGAGGGAGGATGGGTAGGAACATGCATTCTCCAAATAAAAAATTTCAGAGGAGACGGGAATGGTCGTGTGGAGTAGTGGGAATTTTCACTACCAGTCACTACAACAGAGAAGTGGGGTTCTTTCACAGAGTATCGCCACCAAGGAATTGCCACACAGCTTCCACGCACTAATCCAACCCAATTGAAAAGGGCTTTTTACAACTAACTCTACCTGCACAGGAGGGACATAGCTACCGTACTTGAGACTTGCATGGCTCTTCACAATGAGAGATCGTAGGTTTCGGTTTGCTGGGTGGGGCTACGTTGGTGATAGTAGACCTAGACTACATGTCATGAAATCACTGGACCCGTAACTGTTTGACTAGTTTGAGGACGCAGCCAAGCAGCTGACATAAAAAGTTTGTAGCATCGCGAAGTGGGCAGCAGGCAGAAGCGACTTCTGGTTTCAATCGCCCCCAAGCCCCAAGCAAGACCCTTGACCACGACCTAAGATACATATGCATACATGCATGGATGAAGTCTACTCCTCCGCGGAGTAGCTGCTAGCTGCCAGCTAGGACAGCTACCGGTAGGATCAGATACTGGGCTGGCGGACCGAGAGGGAGAACCTCAGCCACCGAGTCAAGTAAGTTGTCCTCCACCAACGATGTCGCTGCACAAACAGCCTGATTTGACGACCATTATGAACTATACGTGGACATGGTAGTACGTAAGAACGATCCACAAGTCTAATAGAACGATAAGATCAGAAGCTCAAGTAGCTGGCTGCTGACGAACGAAAGACGGAGATAGATCTAGATTGAAACAAAGCGAACGTGCAGTCTTCACTCACCCCTGATTTAATGTTCTGTGTTTCAGTGCATGCCAGTTCTGGCGACACTCTAAAAGGAGTGGGCCCAAAGCCCAAAGGCAATAGCAATAGGATGTGGATTCTTGACCCACTCTGCTGATGTGTGTGTAGATGTGGTCGATGAGGTGTTGATGCGTTGATGTGATGATTGAGCAATTGAAGTTAAATGGATGGACAAGCTGGGACAGGTGCTGACAGATCCACCGGTCCACCAGCCCTGTGTGTGAAAGAATCGGATGAACCTGAACAGCCTTTGGTAAGCATTACGAGTACTAGTACAGGTAATGCTTTAGTACAGCACTGTGCAAGTTAATGTACATTTTTAGAAAGTCATTTTCATGGGCAGAGAAAAGGACAGTCATTATTGAAGCAGGAGTGAATCAGGACATTTAATTCAATTCTGAATCGGAATCCTCTTAAATCTTGAGACATTGATAGAGAACCCTAAGGAAATGCGTCGCCTTAAAGTTCCGAAGACTTTCTATGACGTTGCCGCACAGATTTGTCTTGATGGCAGAAAGCACTTCTTCCCAAGATTTCGTTGCCATTAGTGAAGAGGCATTGTGCCAGTTGAAATCAGAAAGTCATTATGTCATCGAAAAGCAATACTTAAATCAATACAAATAAGGAGTCATCAACGAATGACCGTTGAGGATTTAGTGCGATTGAAATGTGTTAAGGGTCGTTTCCTTTCAAACAACAACGCATGTCACTCACATTTTCCATGCTTGTGATAGTGCCGCCACTATTCCCGCCACATCACCACAACGCCATCTTCTTGTCTTGGGAAGAAAAGTGATGGTCGCTTATGATAAGACAAAGGTCCAGGGAGAGGTGGAGATTGCGTGGTTGCCTCCCAGTTCTTGACGAGAAGCAATCGTCAGGAGCCATCCGGTCTTTCCTTGGGATACTATCTCAACCTGAGAAACCACTTTTACTTTTTCTTCATCCAAATCCTCACAATTTTCAAGAGCTCAAACTCAAAAGCACTTTCAAGCCCCACATACATTCTTTAGAAGTCAAACACCACCAGTCAATATGCACCATTTCATCGCAGAATCCTACTTTGACGTTGTCACCAACGTCAATGATACTTGGGCTCGAGTCAAGGCGCTCCCCAACTACCGCGAAGAGTTTGGAGTCGCTCTCTTTCGCAGGTAAGGCAGTCTAGCTACCGTAGCCATTTGTGCTTGACCAGATCACTGAAATGGAACACTGACAATGCCTCTCTCTGCTATTTTTCTTTCAGAATGTTTGAAGTAGCCCCTGATGCTTGGACTGTGTTTCCATGGGGCAGGGGTAACAAGAACGATGAAGATATGTTCAAGAATCCTGAATTCTTGAAGTTTGCCAGGCGCTTCACCGAAATGCTTGACATGGCCATTGATATGTTGGGACCTGACATGGAACTGGTGGAAGAGCAACTGACCGACATTGGTATCATGCATTCCAGAGTCGGAGTCGTTCCACGCCATTACCCTCTGATGGGAGCATGCTTGATTGATACTCTGGCAGACAAGCTCGGGCCCGAGACATTTACTCGAAGGCACAGAGATGCCTGGGGTGCCACTTTCCAATTCATGTCCACCACAATGCTGCAGGGTGCCTTTGATGACATGAAGCGCAAGCTGGAAGGTGGCGGCAAGAAAAATGGAGGTTCCATGCGTCACTCTGTATTGTAGACTTCTAGACAAGAAGACAACACAAGGCAAGGCAGTCAGCCTGCCAGCCGACTAGGGCGGTGCTGCTCGGGCCCGCAGGAAGACGCCAAGGAAACCACAACACAGAAATGATCAGGTATCCCCGTGCTATACTCATTTCAACACAAAAATTTTTTGCATTAGAAACAACACAACATCCATCCGTCCATGTGCGTAACTTTTAGTCATTCAATCAAAAGCTATTTACACAATCGAGTCGAGTCTGGCTAGCTAGCTTGGAACACCGTAGCGCCACTTGGCCTCCAGCAGTCCATTTCTTGGCCGCCCATCCATCGTTACGCAGCACCGCCTGCCTAGCTAGTAGAGCCGAGTAGCTGGCTACTTAGTCGTGTGATAGCTCTAGCTAGCTCCTTAGTCGCGTGATAGCTCCAGCTACTAAATGTAGCTAGTAGACTACGAGCTGAATGTGGTCGCTCCCGAGAACAAGACAAAAATCAAGCAGTAGTCAGAGTAAGAACCAGGTTTCAGTGGTCAAGTGCTCGCTCAAAGAAAATGGAGCAGACCACAGGAAGTGCAGCTGTTTCGGTCATCTTCCCACTGGCCAATTCCCAAATTCCCAAAAGATTTGCAGAGCCCTCAGCACAATATGGTACCATTAGAGTCTATTTTACAGGTACCGGAACCGCAAACGGCGGATGTTGGACGGCGAATGGCGGCCCCCTCACGTCTAGGCGACTGTAGCTAGATACGTTCTTCGGCAGCTACTCGGAGTACCGGTACTCTGGAGGAGCAAGGAGTCCCTTGTTGTACCAGCCAGCCATCGTTTTCGGCAGGCGGTACTAGCTAGTTCGGAATTCATCTACTAGGATCTTACCGTAGCTAGCAACCAACCTTCGACCCCAAGATGAACAGCCATCACCACGACACACGGTCTATCTTCTTTCGTTGCATACTGATTGCAATCCAATGTACGCAGAGCTAAATGTAGGCTGATCCAGCAAGAGTGCAGGTAGTACGGTATTGCTGGTACATGGCTGCACCAATCTTGGCTGTTTCTGCCGGCAGTTTCGGGATCCAGCTCATCCTTGGCTGGTGCTCAGCATCTCCATTCACCATTGCCTATGCCTGTTTCTCGAATACCGTGGCCCCTGAAACCATTGCCCAACTGTATCCCCCAAAGCTAGCTAGCAGTGAGCAAGTGGCTGTGAAAGACAGACCTGGCTGTCGCCATCTGGCTAGCAAGGTCACGAACGAGGACTCTTTGCGTGAACTGCTGTTAGTATCACGGAAATGGGGTAGTTTCACTAATGCTTTGAACCCTGTTCCAAGGTACAATCCCTCCAACTTTTACCAAGACTTAACCGTGGAGAAAACCTGAAGCTTTTCCGGTTTCATGGCAGCGCTTCTGGCTTCTCTTTTTAAAAATTGCCACGAAGCAGTTGTACACCGAGCTGATGACATATTTCCATGTATGTTTACTCCACTCGTTCCAGATGAATACTTGCCGAGGCATGGGAAATTGTTCGTTGTTTGATGGCTGATGAACAGCACATAAGTGGCTCCCCAATAAAGGAACCTCTGAGAGAATGGCCACCCCAGTCTCTAGCCAAACAGGCAGGCAGGCATGCTATCTGCCCAGCTAGGCCGGGAACAACAACTGGACCTTCTGGGCCAGTACAGCAGTGCTGACTCTTGTACAAGTGGCTACCATCCCAACTCCTGGACCAACCATTAGCCTACTCCTACTGCTGGACCTACACGAGACTGATCTCCGTGACATACCGGTACCGTCTCATATGCAAGGCCCAGCCTCTGGACCACCTACATGGACCCGCTCCTAGCTAGACATGCAACTGGACCATCTTCTGGAATAACACATGGCCCCAGAACTCCAGGACCAACTCCAGGACAGATGCCCGGCTCAAGCTTGTGGGCCAGAGATGAGTCCGATGCGCAGGAACAGCACTTGGACAGCTTTTGACAAGAAGCCCATGTGGGGTGGTGCAAAGGAGCACACCTATGAATCACTCCTTTCATAAGGCGCAAGGGTACTCTCTCTTTGGCTTGTCAAGCAAAGTAATTAGATTTCATATAAATTACAAAGTAAGGTGTGTAGGTCCTCTGAATGCTACAACCTCCAAGTTTACAGGAAAGATGCACTCCTTCCCTCTGAAGGTTTCACATCTTTAATTGTTTCATAATGCATCAAAACATGCAGTTGATCAAAACTGTGGTTCTGTTCTGTACAAATGATCCAGCCTTGTGTTCGCCTGTCACGGTTGATGGTTATCTCTGACTGTTCTTTTGATCATTTGCCATTCTAATTGATATAATGTGGGTTGTTGTTTTTGTCTTGTTATCTTGGCTTCTTCCTGTTATGTTCGTCTCCCACATGAAAGCACCTTCTGAAGATGGATAACCTAATGAACTTTCTTGATCATGACGAGCACTTCCTCGTCCCAATAGGGGACCATTCCATTCTGAACTGGATTCCAGCTCTCCATACAGCCGTCCAGAATGAACAACCCAAGGACATAGGCTGCTACTAGACCTGCTCCGACGAAAACTGCAAACGCAGTCACGGGATCCTCGTCCAGCAATTCATTGGCCGTTGCTTCGACGTTCTTGAAGCTGTTATGAAGTATCTGCAAGACACTGTTGGTCAGTTGAATCTTCCAACGGTTTCGTTGATCTTCTTCTTGTTGGGCTTGGAGGTCAAAGGACTCGTCCTCTTCTTCTCTGTTGTTGACGTTGTTGTGGTAGTGAAAGTCTTCCTCCAAGCCAAAGGGAACCACTTCGTCCATGGTCTCCAAGGATGTCATGGAGGCATGGGTGGTTCTACTCGATAACACATCATAGTAGTCGGGGTATTCACTGTTGGCACTCCACAACCTGCCGGTTCTGATGGTAGCCACATTTGATCGCACTCTTCCCGTGGCCGGAACCAAAGCGCTGCTGTACTGGGGCCGAGCTACCGTTGCCAGGAGCACTAAGGCAGCAACGGCAGAGCTCTTGGACGACGGCTTCGTCATGGTCTCAATAATCAGAATGCTTTTCTTTTTCTCCACGCACCAAAAGTAGAAAGGCGTTGTCTGCTGCTTACTCTTCAGGAAGTGAGAACACCATCACAACACCCCTCTTTGCCTTTGCTTTATCTAGCTTGGTCGAGTGGAGGCAATTGTTCCCCAATTCTGGTTTCATTTTTCTCAAGCCAGAACCCCGTCGTCCAATCAGATTGCTTCTTTCGAGCTGAGGTGGCAAGGAGAAAACCGCATCGTGTCACGCCACGGAATGACGTGAGATACGTGATAGAGTTATGGATAAGTTAGCGTTATGCATAAATTAGAGTTATGGCTTGAAATTGTGTCGTGGAGTTTTGCCAATCGTGGATATTACGACTGATCGCGAAGGCCGACACCACAAGATCAATCCATCAGTTGAGCTCACAACCCTTATCGAAGCATTCATGAGGAGTACCATACACAAAACCAACAAAGCAAAACATCAAAAAGAGCAACTACAGGTACCAATCAAACACACACAAAACAAAGATGAAGTTGACGTCTTTCCTTCTTCTTTGGAGTCTTGGCGGCTGGTCCCCTTTCGTTGCAAACGCCGATCAAAGGGCTCAAGTGACGTTGACATTGGACGAGTTTGAAGATCTCTACTCCACTGCCAAACTCAAGGATGTTTACCGAAAACTGCAAGACCAGAAACAAAGAAATCATGATGAACATCTGAGCAAGTTGGAACAACTCAAACAGCAACACCAGCAAGAAATCTTTCCCACAAACTTTCAGGTCCTCGAGTACGCCGCCATTGGAAACTACAATGCTACCGCTGCCACGAGCACCACGGACGATAATAACATGGCAGTTTTCGACATGAAAATGACAATTCGCGTCATGGGAGATGAAAGATTGCGCACATTGGGCCCATGCAAGGCAAAGAGCACAGGCGACGCCGACAGCTCGCTGGTGGACGAATACTCCAAGATGTGCGAGCTCCTGACTGTGCCTTCTCCCACCGAGTGCATAACCTCGTGGATAGCAGTCACCTGAGGGACCTCCTCCGCGACTTCTGCCGTCCCTTCTTCCGACGACGAAGCATCCTTTTGCTGCTGTTCACCCCCAGAAGCAGTGCCGACATCAATCCAACGAATCTCGACGCGATCCGCCGTTAGTGGAAGCGTCACACGGATGTCGGTCATGGACGCTTCTTCTTCTTTTCCTGATGTGGATTGGTCGACCCTCCATTACTGCTCAACGGTTGCACACTAACTCCCTCACGGCACGACTGGTACCGTGATGAATGAAACACGGAACCGAAAGTCTGAGAGAGATAGAGAAACTGACTCATGACCATTTTCGTGAATGTTGTTTTCTGGATTGCAAAACACGACGATAGGCTGGTAGCGAACCGAAAGAAGACCAGACCGAGAGGTGGCGAGTTCCATGGCCTGACTGTTGTCACGGAGCAGCAAGACATCCGGGCTGGTGACAGGATCAACCAATGTAAAAGTATTAGTGGAGCCATCCGTCTCTTCCAAGAATTCCACTTGCCAATCGGAAGCCACGGTGGTATTGGACACTAACGGCACTTTAGTCCATCGTTGATTCTTCTTTGCATCTTCGTTTGTTGGGC